>QRFJ01003666.1:0-104139 GCA_006176705.1 Cocos nucifera
CTTCTTTGATCCTTCTACCTTTTGCTTTTTCACAGACTTCCTTTTCTTTCCATAAGACTTTCTTTTGGAAGAAGTCCGTTCCATAGCAAGAACTGAGCCTTTAGAACCTTTCATAGAAAGCTCAGCGGTAACCAGCATATTCATCAACTCGGCCAAGGAATTTCTGAAGTTTATGCATGTGGTAATTCATGATGAATTGCCCATATGCATCAGTCAAGGATTGCAGAATAATATCGTTCTGCAAATCCAAGTCCAACTTCACACCGAGCTTCTCAAGCTCTTCCATGTCCTTGATCATTGTTAGACAGTGATCTTGGACTGACTGCCCATCACGCATCTTAGCCTTAAAAAGTCATTTTGTGACTTGATATTTGGCTGCGCGACTCTGTTCACCAAACATCTCCTGTAGGTGAGCCAACATTTGGCGAGCAGTCCCGATATCTTCATGTTGGTGCTGGAGCTCATCAGACATCGAGCCCAACATGTAGTATCTGGCCTTATTGTCTTCGTCAATCCATTTTTCCAGAGACGCTCTCTGTTCAGTGGATGGACGAGCTGGTAAGGTGGGAGGGTCCTGGTCCAAAACATGTGTTAACTTCTCTGAACCCAAAACAATTTTGTAGTTCCTGAGCCAATCTTTATAATTGGGTCCAGTCAGTCTATGTGTGTCCAGGATACGTGCCAGTGGGTTGGATGCAGACATTTTCCTGTAGAGAGTCAAAGATTCTAGTTAGATATTGTAATTTTGACTTGACCAATTTATTTAGGGATTTTATTTTTAAACAAATTAGCTCCCACTATTTTCTCGGATCCCTACACTCCCTCTGTAGAGATGCAAAAATCTCCATGATTAATGATTTCTAGTGGGTGGTGCGGTCTCACCAACTGACTCATCACCTCACCTAACAGTTATTGGTGATGGGTTAGCCAATGAGTGAACAACTCTTGTTCAATGATTCTCTAATCATGGTGCACCCAAACTTGGTCTCTAATTCATGAATCTCACCGTATCCAGAATATTGATCCACTCCTTAGTTAAGTCAGACCCACCATTTGCATAGACTGGATTTCCTAATTGGGTCTCTCACCGTATCCGGAATATTGAGCCCAACTCATCCTCCAGCCCATAGCATCCAATGCCTAATAGACATGGTTGCATCTTCCCGGTGCAACTGAGCCACTGTATCCAGCCGAGAACAATCAACCCCGGGAAGGGCCCGCACATCTACAATGGTGGAAGACCTCAGACTTAATCTTTTCTTAGGGAGAATTGATTCAGGTCTCATTAAACTAGACTTGGCTTAGTCATAACAATTATGACTAACCTAGTGGCATGGGTTAGCTCGGATTATTGACCACCTCAGATCAGAACTGTGTCAACAGATATGGCCAGGTAAGTGAGATCGGTGGAAGGAATATGCCATTAACTCGCACAAGAACGCATTCAGGTCGAGTAGCTTCCAATTAAAAACCAGTCGGTCGTATGTGCCAAACTTACCTTAGACACCAAATTGTTGAGTCAGAACCAATTGGGTTAGCCTACAATCCAGACTCTAACCTCTGAGCCTAATTAGGTCTTGCTTGATCGTGACTCGATCTTGACCCAGACTTAATCCTATTAGGCTGGTCAATTTAAGCATTGTTGATCCCATCTAACCAACTCTTGATTCGGTTTGATCAACCGCTTAGACCTAATTGAGCTACCCAAGCCCGAACCCAGTATTATGAATATGTCTTAGATCTAAAAATTCTCAATTTTAGACCTAATTAATATTTCCATAAACTTAATTCTTAATTAAGTTAGGGTTCATAAACAAAATATGCACAATAAATCCTAGGGTTTCAGGATCTAGGGTTTTGCAGAAAGTAAGTTTTGGGTTTCTGATTAAGGACGAACACGCAGCACCCCTACACGTCATAAGAACACCCCATCGAATGGGAAGAGAGGGCCTTTAAACCCTTCTTCATTCTTATGACCGGACGGCCAAGAGGAACGCCTTAATCAGGAACATGTAAATCTACAAAACAGTTATAGATCTATATCATATATCTCATATACAAATTTAGATCTAATCAAGGCATATTTTGCATACATCTCATGTATCATAATCATGCATGTTTTCAGATCTAAATTATCTCATAATAATCTAAAAAATTAGATTTAAATTGATCTAATCAAAATAAATTCTAATCTAGATAATTATGTAGAACTATTCTACAACTAGTCTAGTCATGCATCTATCATATCTCATATGATATTTAAAATTAAATAATTTTTATTTGCTGTTTATCAGATGTTATTATAACACTTATAATATCAGAAAATAGTAAATAAGAAGATCTAAAATATGATTTAATCAGATTAAATCAAAGACATGCAAAACTATTCTATAGAACTATTCTATTCTAGAACTAGTCATGCATATCTTCATGTTCTTAGATCCAAATCATTTAATTTTAATTTTTTCTGATTTCAGATCTGATCACATCTCATGTGACATCTGAAATCATTTATTTTTAATTAAAATAAAATTAAAATCAGATCTAAACAATTTTAGAACCATGGCTCTGATACCAGTTGAAGGGAAATCCTGATTTCCCGGTCCAGGTTCGTTCCAGATCTGATTAGATCAAGAGATATATTTCAAAAATTTTCTCTTGATCTCAATCAGATCTTGATATGTTTCAGATCTGATTCTTATTATTTTAATAAATAAAATAAAATAAGATAAATTAAATCAAATTTAATTTACCTGATTTGGGTAATCCTATTACCCTGTAGATGATCCTGATTGCAGCGGAAGGTTCTGGATCTTAGCCACGCAAGCGCCTGGCCTCTACCGGTATCCACTCGGGTTGGATCTGGAGATCCTCTTCTTCTCTATCACACCTCCAAAAATCAGATCTGGATCTGATCTGGAGGATCTTCAAAACTCTTTTGAAGATCTGCAGTCGTCCTTTTGCAGCAGCGCAGCCTTCTTGCTTTTGATCGCCTTTCCTTGATCTGAATCGCACCAAACTAAATCCAAAACACTTTTGGACGTGGAGAGCAAGGGGAGAAGAGACTATGGCATGGAGAAGGAGGGGAGAGGCAGCCTTGGGGCATGGGAAATCTCTATTGAATTCACTTTTAGGATTAGGGTTGGGCGCAGGGTCTTATTTATAGACCTCTTGTGATCCAACTCCTCTTCCTCTCAACCAATCACAACCCTTTGTGAAATCAGATCTAAATCTGATTGGTTGAAAAAGAGACCCCTGGATTCCTCCTTAGAGGGCGCCTAAGACCAGTCAAACTGGATTCTTAGTAGAACTCTGATTGGAATCCTAAAGGGAGGTGGAGTCCTTGTCCAACAAGGACTCCTAGGCGCCTCCTACTTGGGCTCACGCCACCCTTGGCGTGCGCCCTTCTCCTTGCCAGGTTCTGGCAGGGGGACAGGCCCCCACCAGCTCTCCAATAGGTGCATGACATGTGGTCAAAAGTCAAAGGGTCAATGGTCAACGTTTGACCAGTCAAAGGTAGACTTTTGACCAAAGTCAAAGAACAAGAAATGGCAGGTGACCAAAAATGGCAGGTAATGTCTTACAAATAAGACAACCTATTCTGACTTGGACAACCTCCAGTCAGACCATATGAAGGCCTCTGATTGAGCACAAACTCCTTTGGCTCAGTCAGGACAACTTATTTGTGATAGTAAAAGAAGAACGTTAGGTTCAATCGAGTGCTAGCACGATTTTCCTTGAACCTAATTGAATCTCATTCAGATCAATTGAACTAGATCAGTTCAATTGATGATCACCAGATTCAAACCCTTGTTTGTGTGACCCAGTTAGGTTCAGTTCTGTATGGTAATGGGATATGTCATGATCTCTATCATAGACATCATCGAAACTCCTTTCGATGGATCAGAACTCTTCTGATTCGAACAGCTAGAATGATCGATCATCTAAATCATTCTAATTGCTCCCAAAATCCACCAGTGACACCTAGCAGTATATGGTGGCAACCCATCAGAGCTGAATGCGAACCTCTTGGTGCAGCTACCTGTGTGATTCAGTTCTTCTATCTTGAGCCCCGATCAGATTAGGGTTAAGGTGAACTCGTCAAACCCTAGTCTCTGTCATATGATGTAATCATTCGATTCGAGTCCAATGTGAAAATCTAAATAGAAACTCTTTCTATTATTTCACTCTACCATGGCCATGGGATTTCTGGACTTGATTCTCATGATCATCATAGGGCTACTCCTCTACCACCGAGGTAGATAGATCCCATCTTGATGCAATCCAGTTCCTACAATGAACATGCTATAGCCAACATACACCTCAGGGTTCCATATGGCTAGGAGACCGAGTAATGGTGTAGTCAAACTATAACACCCTCAAGGTGAACTGCCGATGCATCTCAGGTCAAAGAACCAGACACACTACTGCAGCATCGAGTCAGTCATTGACGAGAAGGTAGACTCCCTAATGACTACTCGAGGTGGTCACGCTCAGTGCCCTCGTTCTCTAACGAGTACCTGTACTCTCGCTCCGGTGTCTCCACACCGTAGACTCAAGACTCATCTACTAAAGAGAAGCGATCGTACACCAACCTTCCGGATCAATCACCATCCTCGTGATGATCCTATGGTCGGGAGTTGTTTATGAGTTAATAATGATTATTCATGTCTTAAATTTTCAACTCTTGAAAATATGAATTATCATTACCATTAACTCAAAGGATGTATCACAGACACTAAATACACAGGTGTGATAGAAAATAACCCATTTTATAAATTATAGTCAAAATTACAATTTTGCCCCTAGAAGTGTATTACAAGTGTCAGCCAATTCTGGCTTCTAGGGCATATATATCTAACATTATCTTCCTCGTACTATATGTGGATGATATCCTCCTTATTGAGAATGATATTCCCATGTTGACCATAGTTAAAATATGGTTATCCAAAGAATTCTCTATGAAAGACCGAGGAGAAGCATTCTTCATTCTAAAAATTAAGGTCCATAGAGATAGAAAGAATATAGATGATCGAAAGTCGACATCTGGGAGTCTATTTGTGTGTAATGGTGGTGCTGTCAGTTGGAAGAGTTCCAAGCAGATAGTGATAGTAGATTCCATCATGGAAGTAGAGTACATCACTATGTCAGAAGATGCAAAGGAGGCATTTTGGTATAAGAAATTTGCCGCAGAGATCAGAGTGATGCCATCAGATGCCATTCCTCTGTACTGCGATAATAATGGTGCCATAGCCCTTGCTAAGGAGCCGAGGTCTCACCAAAAATCCAAGCATATCGAGTGGTGATACCACCTCATTCGCGATTACCTCGAAAAAGGTTATGTCGAGGTCAAGAGAGTTGACTCCACAAATAATGCAGCAGACCCACTCACAAAGTCATTGGGGTCAGCAGAAGATCGAAACCTATCTTGAGAAGATGGAACTTAGATTTGTAGCTAATTGGCTTTAGATCAAGTGGGAGTTTGTTAGATATGTGTATGCCATAGAAGCCAGAATTGGCTAACACTTGTAATACACATCTAAGGGCAAAATTATAAATTTGATTATAAATAATAAAATAGATTATTTTCTATTATAGTGTGTATTTAAAAATGTCTATAATACATTCCTTAAGTTAATGATAATAATAGTTCATATTTTTAAGAGTTAAAAATTTAAGACATGAATTTTCATTATTAACATAAAATACTTTCGACCGTAGGATTATCATGAGGATGGTGATTAATCCGAAAGGTTAGTATACAATCGCTTCTTTAGGATAGATGAGTCTTGAGTCCATGGTGTAGAGACATCGGAGTGAGAGTACAAGTACTCATTAGAGAATAAGGGCACTGAGCGTAACCACCTCGAGCAGTCATGAGGAAGTCTACCTTCTCGTCGATGAGTGGCTCGAAGCTGTAGTGGTGTATCTGGTTCTTTGATCTAAGGTGCATCGACAGTTCACCTTGAGGGTGTTATAGTTTGACTACACTATAACTCGATCTCCTAGCCATTCGTAATTCTGAGGTGTATGTTGGCTATAGCATGTTTATTGTAAGAATTGGATTGCACCGATAGGGGATCTATCCACCTTGGTAGAAGAGGAGCAGCCCTATGATGATCATGAGAATCAAGTCCATAAGCTTATAGCCATGGTAGAGTAAAATAATAGAAAGAGTTTTTATTAGAGTTTTTACATTGGAATTGAATCAAATGATTAATTCATATGACGGAAATTAGGATTTGACGAGATCACCTTAACTCTAATCCGATCGGAGCTCAAGATAGAGGAACTTAATCACATAGGTAATTACATGGAAAGGTTCATTTTTAATTCTGATGGGTTGCCACCATATACTACTAGGTATCATTGATGGATTTTGGGAGCAATTAGAATGATTTGAATTATCGATCATACTAATTGTCTGAATCAAAAAAATTCTGATCCATCGGAAGATGTTTCGATGATGTCTATGATAGAGATCATAATGTATCCCATTACCATACAGAAGTGAATCTAACTAGATCATACAAATAAGGGTTTAGATCTGGATATCATCAATTGGACTAATCCAATTCAATTAATTTAAATAAGATTTAATTAGGTTCAAGAAAATTGTGCTAGCACACGATTGAGCTTAATGTTCTTCTTTAACAATCATTAAAAGTTGTCTCAACTGAGCCAAATATATTTGGTCTCACTTAAAAATCTTTACTTAGTCTAACTAAAGCTTATCCGGCTCAAAAAAGGGTTGTCTTAATTTATGAGATAAATTTGAGACAATACCTATCATTTTTCATCACCTGCTAAATCTTGTCTTTAGACTTTGGTCAAGTGTTGACCTTTGACACTTAGACATCTACCCATGCGTCATACACCCATAGGAGAGAGCTTTGACCCTTGTCCTCTTGCTAAATAGTAGAAAGACAAGGGGCGCATGCTTAGGGAGGCGTGCGCCCAAAGTGGATAAGGATTGGAGTCCCATATAGATAGGACTCCAGTTGCTTCATGCATTCAACTTGGGTGGCACCAAAGAGTCATCTTTGACCTATCTTAGCGCCACCTAAGGAGGTTTGTGAGGGACTCTAATTTGATTGGATCAGATGATATCATCCCACCAATCAAATTTAGATTTGATTGCATAAAGAGCCATGATTGGCCAAGATGATGTGGCACTGCATGGCGCAGTAGGGTCTATATAAATCCTATCTGCGCCTAGGATTTAGAGCTTCTACCCTTTTCCCATGCCACATAGCTCCTTTCCTTCCTTCCCCATGCCACCCTCTGATCTTCTCTCTTTTCTCCACGTCTAAAAATCTTTGGGCTTTAGTTTGGTGCGATCCAAGATAGAGAAAGGCAACAGAAAAAGAAGAAGGTAGCACTATTGTAAGAGATAACAGCTGACCTTCAAAAGACATTTTGAAGACCTTCAATATCAAATCTATGTTTAATTTTTGGAGCATAGATTGACGAGGAGATCTCCAAATCCTACTTGAGTGGATATCAGTAGAGGTCAGGTACTTGCATGGCTACATCCAGAACCTCAGGCAAACATCGAGATCATCATAGGATAATAGGATTACCCATAACAAGGTATAATTAAATTAGATTTAATTTAATTTAATTTATTAAATTAATAAAATTAGATCTAAAAAGTCTTAGATCTGATTTGGATCTAAAATTTTTTTTTTTGAAATATCTCTCTTTAAAAAATCAGATCTAAACGAACCTGATCCAAAAAATAGGATTTTCCCTTCACCGCTGCCATAGCCTATGGCAGTAGTTTTTTGGGCTATGGCAGTAGTTATGAACTGTTGATGTAGCCCTTTTTTGTAGTAGTGATAGCCGACCTTGAGGAGACCTTTAGTATCCTCTGGAGATACAAGATGAAGTTGAACCCGATCAAGTGCACCTTCAACATGACTTCAGGAAAGTTCTTGTGGTTCATGGAGTTGAGGTGCGGAATTGAAGTAAATCTAGAGAAGATTCAGACCATTTAAGAGATGACTGCCCAAAATCAATAAAGAAAATTTAGTGTCTAATAGGGAAGGTAGTAGCTCTGAACCACTTTGTCTTAAGGTCGGTCATGCACACCCTTCTTCCAAGTTCTCAAATAGCCAAAGAACTTCTGTTGGACCATCGAATGTTAACAAGCATTTAAAGAACTCAAGAATCACCTCAGCTCACCTCCCCCATTGGCAAAGCCTGAATTTAGAGAAGAACTATTTTTGTACCTGGCAGTCTCCCCAACGACCCTTACAGCGATCTTAGTCAAAGAAGAAGCAAAAGTTCAGTGATCGATCTACTATATAAGCCAAGTTCTGATAGATGTCGAGATCAGGTATACTAAGTTAGAAAAACTAACTTATAATCTAAAGGCTCTGACCATATTTTTAGGGACATATTACAACTCTCCTCACTGACCAATCAATTAAGATAGTTCTTTATCAAACAGATGCCTCTAAAAGAATAGCAAAATGGGCAATCGAGCTTACTAAATTTGACATTAACTTCAAACCTCGTCCATCAATCAAAGTCCAGATATTGATGAATTTTGTAGTAGAATGCACTATTCTAGATGCAGCCAAACTCGAATAAAAAGAAGTTAATATTTCATGGCTACAGCCAAACTCCCCTAAAGAAAGGAAAAACCTTCTTGAAGATTTCTTGGCCCTATATGTGGATGGCTCATCCAATGCTTCTGGTGCAGAAGTAGGTTTGATCTTGGTTAACCCCGAGGGAGTCATCACCACATATGCACCATGTTTCGAGTTTTCTGCAAAAAATAACAGGGCTGAATACGAAGTACTGATCGCGAGGTTGAAAATAGCCAAGGAGCTGGAAGTAGATCGACTCTAAGTTTATAGTGATTCCCAATTAGTGGTGGGATAAGTCAGTGGCAATTATGAAACTCAGAAGAAAAGTATGATAAAATATCTTAAAAAAATAAAGAATCTTACTCCTGCCTTTAGTAGTTTTGATATCAAATAAAATTTGAGAGCAAAAAATGCTAGGACCGATCTTCTCTTCAAGTTAGCCACACTAACCCCAAACAAATTGCCAAGAGAAGTTTTCTTTGAAGCTCTGAAATGCCCAAGTTCAGAGGAATCCCAGGCTGTAATGCAAGTTGACCATGAGCTCAACTAGATTGATCCACTTGTCACTTATCTCAATGACGACATTCTTCCTTAGGATTCAAAGAAAGCTCAAAAATTGAGAAATCAAGCCGTCCGATATATTCTATATGACAATAGGCTGTATAAAAGGTCATACTCTTTGCTGTTGCTGAAATGCCTTCGACCTTCTAAGGCCGACTATGCTCTATGGAAAGTGCTTGAAAGAATATATAGAAATCATTTGGGGGCCAGATCTTTCTCTCACAAACTATTTGGCAGGGCTACTATTGATCGATAATGTACCATGACTCTATAGAGTATGTCAAAAAATATGACTGATGTCAAAGAAATGCAAGTATTCAAAGACAACTGACTTCTGAGCTTACCCCTTTGAGTGTCTTGTAGCCATTTGCACAATGAAAAATGGACATACTCGGGCCCTTTCTCAAGGCATTCGAATAGCTGAAGTTCCTCCTGGTGGTAATTGATTGCTTCATAAAATGGGTGGAGGCCGAACCACTAGCAAAAATTATGAAAGCAAAGGTACGAGACTTCACCTAGAAGTTAATTATTTGCAGATTCGACCTACCTTGGATCCTTATAACAGATAATAAATGATAGTTTGCTAGAACAAAATTTTCTGAGTTTTGCAAAAACTTGAATACCTCCCATAATTTTACATTAAGAGCTCATCCATAGGCAAACGGTGAGGTCGAGGTTACCAACAAGATCCTGCTGCAAGGTATTAAAGCAAGACTCGAAAGAGCAAAAAAAATTTGGGTGGATGAACTCTATCACGTACTCTAAGCATATCAAACTATCCAAAGTTTGCCAACTAAGAAGACTCCATTTGCCTTAGCCTTCAAAACAGAAGCAGTCATCTCGATAGAGCTCAAACTGCCATCAGCACGGATTGTGGCCTTCAATGGACAATGCAACTCACAGGACCTCAGGACTAACCTCGACTTATTGGAAGAAAAGTAAGAAGAGGCTCAAATTCGGATAATGTCCTACAAGCAGAAAGTAGTCCGCTACTATAATTCCAGAGTTAGAGGCAAAGCATTCAAAGTGGGGGACTTGGTGTTTCGACGAGCGACCGTCTCATAACCTTAAAATCAAGAAAAGCTCGTCCTAAATTAGGAAGGTCCATATAAAATCAAGGAAGTCATCTGACCCAGTACTTATTATCTAAAAGAGCTCGAAGGAGTTGATCTTCCACGATCATGAAACTGAAGAAAAATCCTGATTTCTCGAACCAAGTTTGTTCAGATTTGATCAGATCAAGAGATATATTTCAAAATTTTTTCTCTTTGATCCTAATCAAATTTGAAATATTTTAGATCTAATCCTTATTATTCTAATAATAAAATAAAATTTAGATAAATTAAATCAAATTTAATTTACCTTGAAGTGGGTAATTCTATTACCCGTTGATGATCCTGTAAGCAGCGAAAGATTCTGAATCTAGCCACGCAAGTGCCTGGCCTCTACTGGTATCCACTCGAGCTGAATCTGGAGATCCTCTTCTTCTCTATTACATCTCCAAAAATCAGATCTGGAGGATCTTCAAAACTCCTTTTGAAGATCAGCAGTTGTCCTTTACAGCAATGCAGCCTTCTAGCTTTCAGTCGCCTTTCTCTCATCTGGATTGCACCAACCGAGAACCCAAAACTCTTTTAGATGTGGAGAGGAGAGGGAGAAGGTGGACTTGGCATGGAGGAAGAGGGGGAAGGCAGCCTTGGGATGTGGGATTTCCAATCTTATTTGAGTTGGGTGCAGGGTCTTATTTATAGACTGTCTGTGATCCAACTCCTCTTCTTCCCAACCAGTCACAACTCTTTATGAAATCAGATCTAAATCTGATTGGTGGAAATAGAGTCCCCTGGATTTCTCCTTAGATGGCATCTAAGACCAATCAAAGTTGGTTCTTAGGAGAACTCTAATTGAAATCCAAAAAGGAGATGGAGTCCCTGTCCAATAGGGACTCCTAGGCGCCTCCAGCTTGGGCACACGCCAAGGGTGGCGTGCGCCCTCCTCTTTGCTAGGTTCTAGCAAGGGGACAAGCCCCACCAGCCCTCCAATAGGTGCATGACATATGGACAAAAGTCAAAGTGTCAATGGTCAATGTTTGACCAGTCAAAGGTCAACGTTTGACCAAAGTCAAAGGACGAGAAATGGCAGATGACCAAAAATGGTAGGTATTGTCTTACAAAATAAGACAACCCATTTTTGATTTGGATAAGCTCCAATCAGACCAGGTGAAGGCCTCTGAATGAGCACAAACTCTTTTAGCTTAGTCAGGATAACTTATTTATGATAGTAAAAGAAGAACGTTAGGTTCAATCGAGTGCTAGCATGATTTTCTTGAACCTAATTGAATCTCATTCAGATCAATTGAACTGGATTAGTTCAATTGATGATCACTAGATTCAAACCTTTATTTGTGTGATCCAGTTAGGTTCAGTTCTATATGGTAATGGGATATGTCATGATCTCTATCATCGATATCATCGAAACTTCTTTCGATGGATTAGAACTCTTCTGATTCGAACAGCTAGAATGATCAATCATCTAAATCATTCTAATTGCTTCCAAAATCCACCAGTGACACCTAGCAGTATATGGTGGCAACTCATCAGAGCTGAATGCGAACCTCTTGGTACAGCTACCTATGTGATTAAGTTCTTCTATCTTGAGCTCCAATCAGATTGGGGATTAGGTGAACTCGTCAAACCCTAGTTTCTATCATATGATGTAATCATTCGATTCAAGTCCGATGTGAAAAGCTAAATAGAAACTCTTTCTATTATTTCACTCTACCATGACTATGGGCTTCTGGACTTGATTCTCATGATTATCATAGGGCTGCTCCTCTACCACCGAGATAGATAGATTCCATCTTGATGCTATCCAGTTCCTACAATGAACATGCTATAGCCAACATACACCTCAGAATTCCATATGGCTAGGAGATCGAGTAATGGTGTAGTCAAATTATAACATCCTCAAGGTGAACTGCCAATGCACCTCAGGTCAAAGAACTAGACACACTGCAGCATCGAGTTAGTCATTGACGAGAAGGTAGACTTCTTAATGACTACTCGAGGTGGTCACGCTCAGTGCCCTCATTCTCTAACGAGTATCTGTACTCTTACTCCGATGTCTCCACACTATAGACTCAAGACTCATCTACTAAAGAGAAGCGACTGTACACCAACCTTCTGGATCAATCACCATCCTCGTGATGATCCTATGGTCGGAAGCATTTTATGAGTTAATAATAATTATTCATGTCTTAAATTTTCAACTCTTGAAAATATGAATTATCATTACCATTAACTCAAAGGATATATCACAGACACTAAATACACATATGTGATAGAAAATAATCCATTTTCTTGATTATAGTCAAAATTATAATTTTGCCCTTAAAAGTGTATTATAAGTGTCAACCAATTCTGGCTTCTAGGACACATATATCTAACAGAAACTTGGAGAACATACAAATATACTATCAATGATTCTATCTCAATAAAATTTCTTTACTTTAACATCTTTCATCGTGGTGTAAAATTATGATGATAGAAAATGACTTTCTGAACTTTGTTACTAAATGAGATAAATCATGTCAGGAATAGGAGAAGGATCTCATCCTGATATGGATGAAGACCTCTGGTTATATAAGATAGGAGGAGGGGAGAGACCCTTTCAACGACCCGTTCGTGCTCCAATGGTCTTGTTAGGGATAGGAGGAGGACCTCATCCTAATAAAAATAAAGACCAACCACATCAGGAATAGGAGGAGGACCTCATCCTAATATGAAGGAAGACCTTCAGTTATATAAGATGGGAGGAGTGGAGAAATCCTTTCAACAGTCCATTCGAGCCCTAATGGTCTTGTTAGGGATAGAAGGAGGACCTCGCCTTAATAAAAACAAAGACCAAACATGTCAAGAATAGGAAAAAGACCTCATCCTGACTTGGGTAAAGAACTTCAATTATTTAAGATAGAAGAAGTGGAGAGGCCCTTACAACAATCATTTTGTGTCCCAGTGATCTTTCTAAGGATACGAGGAAGATCTCGTCCTAACAAAGATAAATACCAACCATGTCAGAAATAGAAGGAGAACCTCGTCTTGATATGGATAAAGATCTTCGATTATTTAAGATAGGAGAAGGAGAGAGACCCTTACAATGGCTCTTTTATGCCCCAGTGATCTTGCTAGGGATAGGAGGAAGATCTCATCCTAACAAGGATAAAGGTCAATCATGTCAGAAATAGGAGGAGAACCTCATCCTGATATGGATAAAGACTTTTGATTATTTAAGATGGAAAGAGGGGAGAGGTCCTTACAATGGCTCTTTTGTGCCCCAGTGATCTTACTAGGGATAGGAGGAAGACTTTGTCCTAATAAGAATAAAGACCAACCATGTCAGGAATAGAAGAAGAATCTCATCCTGACATGGGTAAAGATCTTCAGTTATTTAAGATAGGAGAACGAGAGAGATCCTTACAATGACCCTTTTGTGTCCTAGTGACCTTGCTAGGAACAGGAGGAAGATCTTACCCTAAAAAGGATAAAGGCCAACCATATCAGGAATAGGAGAAGAGCCTCATCCTGACATGGGTAAAGACCTTCAGTTATTTAAGACAGAAGAAGGAGGAAGGCCCTTACAACGATCCTTTTATGCCTCAATAACCTTGCTAGGGATAGTAGAAAGACCTCACTCTAACAAGGATAAAGGCCAACTGTGTCAGAAATAGGAGGAGAACCTCATCCTAACATGGATAAAGATTTTTGATTATTTGAGAAAGGAGGAAGATATTTTATCAATAGTCATACTGTCGAAAGATGAAATGAAGAAAATAGAAAAATCATCGAGGATCAAATCCATGCAAAACAAGAAGAGAACCAAAGAAAATATTATTTTATTAAGGTCGAAGTTCATTACAAAATAAAGGTCCGTGAGACCAGTTACAGAAAAAAGAAAAAGAAAAGGAAGAAAAGGGAGATGAGTCCTATTCATGGTTGGACTTCGGACTGCCAACTCCAGCTATTGAAAGAGAGAGTTTCAGACCTTCTACCTCCTCCTCGAGTCTCTATCAAGCTGCAAAACTCTTCCTTAGTATCCACTCCTACCTGTGTGACTCCTCCTCCATCTTTCTCAGCCTCTTCCTTAGAACTATAGATTCGGCTTTGGCATCCTTCATGGTGTCCTTCTGGTATGCCATTTGAATCTTCAATTCATACAGCTTGATTTTATCCTTCTCGTGCATGGTGGATAGGCTCTCCAAAGTGCCTCTCAAAGAAAGAATCTCTTATGATTCTCTACTTGAACCAACTTGAGCTCTATCCAACAGTTGCTGCCAAAGTCTAGCAATCTCACCGTTAGCCTTTTGAAGTTTATGCTGAAGGTCGGCAATTTGACCACACCAACCTTGTCTATAATCATTATATGAGTCTTCAGCAGCTTGTAACTGGCCCTGTAATTCAAAAATCTTTTCAACCAATCCTAGCTATACTTAGTCCGGTTGGTGGACCATGTCGAACTCCTTTTGAGTATTCGAATCTTCTCCTGCGTGGCCTTCAGCTCGATTTCTAGAGAGCTTGCCTTAGTGGTCAAAGTCCAAGCTTTCTTGCTACTGAGCTTCTTTGCTCATTCCAATTCTTTGGTTAAATAGCACTTGTTATTGATATAATCCATAAAATCCTTCTTGTGCACCTAGCGTAAGTGAGTAACCTTAATCATCAACTCTGAACAACTTTTTCTCAATTTTTGAAGCTCATCTTCCATCTTTTCCAACTTCTTCTTTAAATGATGAACTTCTTTTTTTAAGTTTCTAACTATGGACCTTAGAGGAATACCCTGAGGTAGTGGCTTAGCCTCGACTGGAGATGATGGGTCATAGCTTCGATCACTAGAAGGATTCTGAATGACACATACCATAGCACAGGTATAAAGAGAAGAAACATATTTTCATTGCTCAAAATAATTTGTATATATCAGATGAAAAAAGAAAAAGTATAATTATTAAAAATTTTCAATCTCAGGTGGTGCGATGGTGATCAAGGTAGGTGCATTCTCCGTGACATCAAGTTCGGGAGTGGATTCAGGAGCCATGCCTGTAGGTTTGGAAACTTCAGGGGCAGGTTCAGCGGCATGGGAGGCGGCACTGCCATTGGAGGGACCCGCTTCTTCATCAGGCTCCTCTGTTAGAAGGTCAAGGTCTACATCAAAAAAGTTTTTCGCAACCCTATTCATGTAGATTTTGAATTCCTCCAGAAAAGCCTCCTTAGTGAAGGCAATCTTGATATCCTCCATAGCCTTGGAGGACTTGAAGGCCTCGACAGCCTGCTCCTTCTCAACACCAACCTTCTCTTCAATCTTCTTTCTCTTCTCTTTTGTAAGAGTCAGAGCCATCTTCAGCCCCTCCGCTGCTTCTTTCTTTCGCAGCGCTTTTCGAAGGTGCTCAATTTTCGTAGATTGAACCTCTGAGGCCTTCATCAAATAGTCAACCTCGGCTCTAACCTTCTCGATCTCTACCCAAGCCTCTTAAAGAGCTCTCAAGGCCTCAGCCTAGCAGAGATCTATTGTCTTCAAATGAGTGAACAAATAATGTCCCAACTGCAGAGTGAAGACCAGATCAGAACTTTAAAAGTGCATTTGACATTAATCAAGTTTGGAGAAATTGGTTACCTCAAGGTAAGCAGCGAAGGACTCGTCAAACCTCTCCGCATTCTCTATCTGGATCATCTTGTCAATGATATGCAGGAGGATGTTGTCCTTCATTAGAGATTGGATGACCTCTCGATCATCCAAATAATCTTGCCCCTGGTCTGAGCTCTTGCCGCTAGAGTGCCCAACTTTTCTCCTGACCTTCTTAGCGATGGCATTTTTATCCTTCTTCTTCTTCTCCATAACCTCTCCTTGCTCGGAAGGCATAGGGGGAGTGGCTTCATCGAGCATGGTTGGGCTCGGCGCTGCCACGTCAGGTGTTAGGATAGGCATGGCCGAGGTCAGCTCTTTAGCATGAGCCTTCTTCGATAGTTCTCTGATAGAACTGCCCTTTCTCTTGAGAGACTTGATCTTTTTGGATAAGCAATTGCATTCTTCCAATGTCATCTCTACAACAGAAGTAGTTAAAGTCAGAAGAAAGAACAAAGTATGATTGACTAGTTATGGGACACTACCTGTTGGATCTAGGGGACTAAGATCGAGGTTGAACAAAGTTTGATCATCTAAGAGTCTGGAGATCAGAGGAGCTTAGTAGTTCTTCAGTTTCTGGATTGAGTCTCGATGTTCTTTCTCTAGCATAGTGTTAGATGTGTGCCCTAGAAGCCAGATTGGCTAACACTTGTAATACACTTCTAAGGGCAATTTTATAATTTTGACTATAAATTAATAAAAAAATTATGTTTTATTATAGTGTGTATTTAAAGTGTATGTGATACATTCTTTGAGTTAATGATAATGATAATTCATATTTTCAAAGAGTTAAAAATTTAAGACATGAATTTTCATAATGAACTCATAAACTGCTCTCAACCGTAGGATCATCATAAGGATGGTGATTGATATGAAATGTTGGTATACGATCGCTTTTTTTGAGTAGATGAGTCTTGAGTCTATGGTGAGGAGACATCGGAGCAAGAGTACAGATACTCATTAGAGAACGAGGGTACTAAGCATGACCATCTCGATTATTCATAAGGAAGTCTACCTTCTCATCAATGATTGGCTCGATGTTGTAGTAGTGTGTCTAGTTCTTTGACCTAAGGTGCATCGATAATTCACCTTGAGGCTATTGTAGTTTGACTACACCATAACTCGATCTTCTAGTCATTCAAAATTTTGAGGTATATGTTGGCTATAGTACGTTCATTGTCGGAATTGGATTGCACTAATAAGGGATCTATCTACCTCAGTAGATGAGGAGCAGCCCTATGATGATCATGAGAATCGAGTCCATAAGCCCATGGCCATGGTAGAGTAAAGATGATAGAAAGAGTTTCTATAAAGGATTTCACATAGGACTCAAATTGAATGATTAATTCAGATGATAGATATTGGGTTTGACAAGTTCACCTTAATCCTAATCCTATCAGAGCTTAGGATAGAAGAACCCAATCACACAGGTAGCTACACCAAGATGTTTACTTTTAGTTCTGTTGGGTTGCCACCATATACTATTAGGTATCATTGGTAGATTTTGGAGATAATTAGAATGATTTTGATGATCGATCAATCTAATTATATGAATTAGAAAAGTTCTGGTTCATTGAAAGATGTTTCGATGATGTCGATGATGGAGATCACGACATATCTCATTACCATACAGAACTAAGCCTAACTGGATCACACAAATAAGAATTTGGATCTGAATATCATCAATTAAGCTAATCTAGATCGATTGACTTGGATTAGATCCAATTATGTTCAAGATAATCGTGCTAGCACACGATTGAACCTAACTTTCTCCTTGTGTAATCTTTCTAAGTTATCACAATTGAGTCAAATTTGATTTGACTCATTCCGTATCTTGAATAAGTTTATTTTTAGCTAACTAGAATAATTTTAGGTCAAATTAATTATGAAAATTAGACTAATTCCTAGTGTAATTGGACTAGGGTGAATAGTTGACCTAATTGAGAGAATTGAGGATCACATGATTAGAGAATTTTAAAACTTTGTCTAAAAATAATTTTGATATAATTTTTTGATATGTGATAGTAGATGAGTTATACTTTGGGTGTGCAAAATTTTGTTATTTTTTGAGCTATCTAGATTAGGTTTTGATAGAATTTGATTTGGATCAAAATCTTGAGGGAAGAGTCCTAGATGCACATGGACTCTTCCTTATCCATTCATGCCGCCACCTTCTAGATGGATTATTAGCATCAAAATCAGATGAGATCTGGCGTTTTTTGTGGAGTTTAGGTCTAGGAGTCCCAATGGTCAAATTAATAAGATTTTTGGTCAAAATAAGGACTCTTTATGGCGCTATGTCTAGTTTAAGAACTCTTCTCACGAAATTGTCTCAACGTAATTTATTTTTTCCACACCCAAAGGAGGCTTCCCTCTAATATCCATGCCTCCTATATCCTCTCTCTCCCTCTCTTCTATATGTCTAAAAAGTTAAGCATAAATCTGAGTTGAAGGTCCAAGATTTTTGACATAAGATTCATCATCTACGCGACGGTATTCGTGAGATGAATAGGCTGCCCTCAGAAGTCATTTTGAAGGCCTTTCAAATCAGATCTAGATCTAATTTTTAGATGAGAGATTCATGAGAAGAAGATGTTCAGATCCTACCCAAGTAGATACTGGTAGAGGCAAGCATGTGCGTGGTTCCTTCTAGAACCTCAGAAATCAATAGGATCATCATAGGGTAATTAGATTACCAAATCAGGTACTTAAAATTAAATCTAATTTAATTTAATTTTTAACTTTTAATATTAGATCTCTATGATCAGATCTAAAAAGTCTCAAATCTGATTAAGATTTTAAAATTTTTTTAAAAAATATTTTTTCAGATTCAATCAGATCTGAACGATCCTGTGCTAGAAAAATAGATTTTTCCTTCAACTGGTATCAGAGCCAGGTTGTAGTTCTTCAGATCTATTTTAGATCTAATTTTATTTTTATTTTTAATCTAATATTAAAAAATTTTAGATATCATATCAGATGTGATTAGATCTAAAATCAAAAAATTAAAATTAAATCATTTAGATCTAATATGTATGAGATGCATGACTAGACTGAAAATAGAATAGTTCTATGTATAGTCTAATATAATCATATTATTAATTTAATTAAATATAATTTTATATCTATTTAATTTTTATTTTTTTGATATTATAATTATTATAATTAGATTTAAAAAATAGAAAATAAAGTTTTTAATTTTTGATTTATTTATATGTGATATAAAAAGATGCATATTTAGACTAGTTGTAGAATAATTCTACAAATTATCTAGAATAGTTTTATTTTAATATGATCAAATTTTAATCTATTTTTTAGATATTATATATGATATTTTAGATCTAAAAAATATACATGTTTAATTTGGTGATGATACATGAGATGTATGTAAAGCATGTATTAGTTAGATCATTAATTATATATGTGATATTTGATCAAGATCTAACTAGTTTGTAGTTTCAATTATATTTTTGATTGAGACATTCTCCTTAGCCATCTAGTCATCAGAATAAAGTAGAATTTAAAGGCCCTCTCTTTCCATTCGATGAGGTATTCTTATGGCATGTAGGGGTGCTGTGCATTCATCCTTAATAAAAAATCAGAACTTATTTTCTACAAAATTCTAGATCCTAAAACCCTAGAATTTTGATACATATTTTTTTATTTATAAACCCAAACTTAATTAAGAATTAAGATTATGAAACTAATTAGATCTAAAATTAAGAATTTTCAGAGCTAAGATATTTTTATAAAATTAGGTTTGGGCTTGGATAGCTCAATTAGGTCTAGCGATTGATCAAATCAAATCAAGAGTTGGTTAGGTGGGATCAAGAGTACTTAGAATTAACCAACCCAATAGTTGTAAGTCTAGGTTAAGATCGACTCATAGCCATATGTGATCGATCCAATTAAGATCTAATTTGGCTTCGTGGTTTGAGCCTGGATTGTAGGCTAATTCGATTAGTTTTGGTTTGATAATTTGGTGTCCAAGGTATGTTTGGCAGATATAATTGATTGGTTTTTAATTGGGAGCTACTCAACCTGAATACGTTCTTGTTGAGTTAATGACATATCCCTTCCATCGATCTCACTTACCTGGCCATTTGTGTCAACCTAGTTCCAATTTAAGGTGGCTAACAGTTTGAGTTAACCCATGCCACTAGGCTTGTCATAACCGTTATGACTGAGTCGAGTCTAAGAGACCTAAATTGAATCTTCCTAAGAAAAGATTAAGTCAATTGGTCTTCCAATGTTGTAGATATGCAGGTCCTTCTCGGGATTGATTATTCTCGGTTGGTTACAGTAGTTCAGTTACATCGAAAAGATTTAACCATGTCTATTAGGCATTGGATGCTACGGATTAGAGAATGGATTGGGCTCAATATTTCGAATACAGTAAGGGATCCAATCAGAAATCCAATTCATGCAAATGGTGGGTCTGACTTAACTAAGGAGTGGATCAATATTGTGGACATGGTGAGATTCATGAATTAGAGACCAGCATTAGGTGCACCATGATTAGAGAATCATTGGATAAGTGTTGTCCACTCATCGATTGACCCATCATCAATAACTGTTAGGTAAGATGGTGAGCCAGTCAGTGGGATTGCACCATCCATTAGAAATTAATTAATCATGAAGATTTTTGCATCTCTGCCCAAGGAGTGTAGGGATCCAAGAAAATAGTGGAAGCCTAATTTATTTAAAAATAAAATTTTTAAATAAATTAATTAAGTCTAATTACAAAATCTAACTAGTAACTTTGACTCTCTATAGAAAAATATCTACGTCCAACCCACTAGCCCGTATCTTAGACACCCATAAACTGATCGGATCCAACTTTAAGGATTGGCTCTGAAACTTCAAAATTATTTTGAGTTTTGAGAAGTTGACTCATGTGTTAGAATAGGACCCTCTCACTCTACCAGTCCATCCATTCCCTGATTAGAGAGCATCTTTAGAGAAGTGGATGGATGACGATAACAAAGTTAGGTATTACTTGTTGGGCTCGATGTCTGATGAGCTCCAGTGCTAAGATGAAGACATTAAAACTAGCCGCTAAATATTGGCTCACCTGTAAGAGTTGTTTGGTGAACAAAGTCGTGCAGCCAAATATCAAGTCACTAGAAATTTTTTAAGGCTCAAGTGCATGATGGGCAGTCGGTCCATAATCATTATCTGATGATGATCAAAGACTTAGAAGAGCTTGAGAAGCTCGGTGTCAAGTTGGACAAAGATTTATAGATTGATATAATTCGATAATTCTTGACTGATGCGTATGGACAGTTCATCATGAACTTATTGAAAATGTATCCCAAAGCCAACCGTCAGTCTATTGATAGTTGGGCCATATATTTATAATTGTATATGAATTATAAATTAATAAAAGTTATTTTGGCATTTTTCATCATAAATTTTGTTGTCTTCTAATGAACTGTGTTGTGATGAAGTCCTTAAGACTATCTAGATTCGGCAAAGGAGGATTTGTCATTTAGTCCTTAAATAGTTCACAACCAAATGATATGTCGTTACTTAGGACGACAATATTTATCAAGTATAGGTCATTGTGTGCCATATAGATTGGTTGTCCTCATAGCTAAGGAGTGTTGAGATACTGATATGGCATGCAAGTGAGATGTATGGGTACATCTGCACTGAACATGACCAACTTTGGGGCCTTTCTCCTATCAAGATTAGCTTCGATGGAATATGGAAATAAATATCCCTCCACCCTGAGATCACCATGGTGACTTCCAAGCAACTCACTGTGTTTTGGTGTTGGACTATCAGAATTTCTAATTCAGTAACGAAAGGTTTTTAGGCATAGTCAAATACTTATGGAGTTGGTGCATGTATCAAGATATGATTGACCACTCCTGATTTTAGGAGCTGGGTTCAATTGTGTTTCAATTTGGCAAAACCTTAGCTAGGGTAGACTTAATGAGGAGTTACAGGACTAATTGCTTTGAGACATAATATGGATGTATTTTCTAGGGTTGACAGTCTAATCCTGAGTCATCTATTACACAGAGATCATAGGGATGAATTATACGATAATCATATTCGCGTAGGTTCTGAATGTTGCAATTATGATTATTCGACCTATTCGGATATCGGGTACCATTGCTAGATGGTCACTTCGATTAGTATAGAAATTAGTTTCTGTGCTACCGACTTAGGTTTGGATCTATGAGGTCACACACATTAGGAGTTCCTACCTGATCTGATGGCTGATCTAGAGTCCCATTGGTCTGGGACTCTATGGTCAAGAGTCCCACTGGACTGAAACTCTGTGACCAAGAGTTTCACTAGTTTGAAACTTTGAGTCCTACTTGTCTGGGAATTTCTAATCATGAGTCCTGATAATCTAGGATACTGTAGTCAAGAGTCTCACTAGACTGGGACTCTGTGATCAAGAGTCCTACTGGACTGAGACTCTGAGTTCTACTCATCTGAAACTCTCTGATTAAGAATTTTACTCTGAAACTCTATGATCGTGAGTTCAATCATTTGAGACACTGGGTTCAAGAGTCCTACTGGTTTAGGACTCTTCAAGAGTTTCATGTTGATAGGACTCTGTTGTCTAGTAACCCATTCGATTTGGACTCAAATATTTTTGAAGGATTAATTAGTAATTTGATTGCTGATTAGCTCAATTTGATTGAGCGATGAGAATTTGATCATGTCTGATTGAATTTGATTTGATTGGATTTGATCCGATCAGATCATGAGATGACCTAATCGCTATGGAAGTTTTGACCCTAATTTGACTAGGATCTAGATCTAATTAATTTTTAATTTGATTAAAATTTTATTAGATTAGGCTAAACCTAATTTGGTTGGATTTAACTTGGTTTAATTAGATCTAGATTAATTGGTTTGGTTGAAACCAATTAGGACCAAGTCAAATGAAGTTTGGATTCAAATTCTCCCATGCGCCCAGCATTTTTGACTTTTTCACTCTGCTTCCCACACCCTCCCTTTTGTTTGTCAAATATTTTTTAGAGAAATAAAAATATGCACGCAGAAGGAGAGTCCTTCTATGTGTTAAACATAAGAGAGGGGGCATTGGATAAGGATAAGAGGCCCATTTGATTTTTGAAATCAAGTGAGTGGTTAAAACCTCTCAACCACTCGATCCTTATCATTTTTCATGCAGTTTTCTCATGGTATTCATGTCAATAAAAATTATGAGAATTTTTGTGCATGCATGAGATGGGGTTAGCATTATGTGATAAAAATTTTAGAGTATTTGGGCATTAGTTCTAGACAAAAAAATCTTGCAGTAAAAGTGAATAGGATCCTATAGCACTTTATTTTTCCCTTATCTCTCTCTTCTCTTGTGATTTTCACCTCCAAGGATATCCTATTTTTAGATCTAATCTTAATAGGGATTATAGATCTAAAAGTTATCTTTCTATGAAAACTTATTCCATAGAAAAAATCCACACAAAGAGGGCATGATAAAATTTTTAGTGTGTCAGAGTTTTTAGGCCGAGTGAAATCCTAGATTTGGGATTCTGGGTTCGGATGGAGAGATCGAGTGCTGTGAGCATCGGATCGCCACCAAATTTGAAACACATTTTCATGATCCTTCTATATTTATGTTTTAATTTTTTAGAATATTTAAAAAATCAAAAAGTATATGATCGATCAGATCGATCATGATCAACCATCGAAGGCTTCGGCAAGGAGCTAGCACTCCAGTGGGGCTGATTGGGATTAGGAGCTTTATGTGGACTAACCGTAGAGGCCGGACATATGTGCAGCTATGACATGATACTAGAACATTATATGATGGACTCAGATTGTAGTGATCAACTACCCATAAAAAGGTATTGTGTTTTGAACATGTAGATGTAGTAAATAGTTTATTACATAGTTTTATTTTCAAATCTATTGATGTATGCATGCATATTATATTTAGATCCTAATGTGTAGGGTTAAATAATCTGATATGATCAGTAGATAATTAATTAGATTAATTATTTTTTGCTGCATCATTACTATTTTTAAAATATTTTTTGAAAGTAGCATAGCAAACCCTATACTATTTTCTTCAATTGGTATCAGAGCAAGGCTCTTTAAACATGATATGCTTACATATTCAGATTAATAATTTAGATTTAACCTAAATATTATTCTAATAATTAGAGTAATTAGATCTAAAAAATTAAAATTCAGATCGTACGAACTGTAGGTTGTCCTACTCTAGGGTTTAGCCCCTACAGTAAAAAGGTTGTTCTGGTATGTTGCTGATCTATATCGTGAATCATGAAATTACTAGATTTGATCTAATATTTTTATGATTTAATTATATTAGACTTTAATCTAATTTTTGATTATGAATGTATAATTAGATAAAGTTTGATTTATGATTTCATGATTATGTAGTGTACATAGTTTCAGATTAAACTCTACAACTAGTGTTGTTTGTGAATTGAGGTGATTTAATTTTAAAATAAGTCGACTCAATTGATGAACAATACTAAGTTATAAAGAACCTTTCAAAATTAAAAAAAATATTTATAAAATATCGAATCCTAATTCTTAGCCCATAAACTTAATTAAAAATTAAGTATAATGATTTAGTATCTAGAATTATGAATTAAGACTCTAAGTCATTAATCATAAATTTATGGATTATTGGGTTAGCTGAATTAGGTCCATAAATTGGGTTAGACCTAAGGTTAGTTAAAAGATGGACTAATTTAGAGTAATTGATCAAATCTAATTAAATATTAATTTAGATTAGGTTAAGGACTCTATAGACTCAATTACAATAGTTATAGTTGGTCAAGTCCATGCCTTTAATAAGGACCAAATGGACTTGATTCAAGGCTATGCGGTCAAATCCAAAATTACAAGATTGATCAAATTAAAACTAATGAATCGGATGGTGTCTAAGATAAGTTTGGTAGTTTGACCAATGGTTTTTAATTGGGAACTACTCGCACTGATTCGATCTTTGATGAGTTAATGACATATCCCTTCCACTGATCTCGCTTACCTGGCCATCCTGGTGAGTTAGATTTTAATTAGATCACTAGGTGATTCGGGCTCACCCAAGTCTATTAGGTAAATCGATCTGACTAATTTAGGTGCTCCTAATGCTAGCTTAGATTAGATTCTTTTTTGACTTGGTGAAGTCAGTGGGAGGATCGAAATTGGCTTGCTGAATTTTTTTAAATTAGTTAACTAAATTCTCTAAAATTATTAGATCCTTAAAAATAAAATAGTTATATAGATAACTAAATCATAGCCTCCCATTAAGTTAAGTGATAATGGGTTCATTAGTATAATGATCAATGGAGGCCCAAAGGCCTGGTGATTATTGACTAATAAAATTATCATTCATAAAATAATAATTTGGTTAAGTCTTTTTGATGGTGGTTAGGTTGGCCAACCAAAGTCGAGCGTGATCATTTATTGGTTAGATAAGACCAAATATGGTCATTGTTAATGGTTGGACCTAACTGAACTTTTTTCAGTGGAGGCCAAGTCTACCGATTAGGTCTATAGGGAAAAATCAATGTTACTAAAAGTTGTTTAGAGAAACAATTGATTTTGAATCTACCCATAGGTGCGCATGGGTTGACTAACCAAAGTTGGGCTCATGTGTAGTCTATGTGGATTCTAGTACTCACTAAGAAATTAAAGTAATTCCTCAAATTGAAGGTAGAGACTATCAATTCGTATAAAATAGTGGGAGGACCTTCAGACTGAAGTTTAAGTCTTTAGGATTAATAATTTATATACTAATTAGGTTTGATTTTTCTTTTTGTGCAGACATGGATACTAACCTATCGCTCCGATCATTGTTAGACCATGATAAATTAATGGGATCCAACTATGATAGCTGGTATCGTAAGTTGAAAATCATCTTGGAGCATGAGCGGATTCGTTATGTGGTAATGGATCGAGCACCTAAGGAGCCAACCCTGAACACTAGGGGAGCGGCCCGAGACACTTATCTGAAGTGGCTCAATGACCGCACCACCATTTGATGTATAATGCTGGCGGCAATGAATGACAAGTTTAGCCATAGGTTTGAAAATGCCTAGCTATAGGAGATGCTTTAAATATTGAATGACTCTTTTGGCACGTCGGATGATATTGAAGGACATAAAATAAGTTGTACCATTTTTAATGCTTGGATGAGGAACGGGACCTCAGTCACCAATCATTTATTGTACATGATCGAGATGATTGAGCACCTTAGCAAGTTGGGCTTTCTCCTGCATGAGCTGCTCGATAAGGATGTGATCCTTAATTCTTTGCCCAAGTCTTTCCTAACTAATTTTAGAAAGACAAAGCCTGCAGTGAACTACCACGGCTTGTTGGGGTTGCTACAGAACTTTGAGAAGGATTACCAACTCCATAAAGAGATGGTGAATGTAGTGGGAGGGTCTTCTTCTGGTCGTCGACCCTTTAAGAATGGAAAGAAGAACAAGAAGAAGAAAAACAAGAAGGTGTGGCCGCATGCTGGGATGACTGCACAGGGTCAGACCAAGAAGCATAAGCCCGATCAGACCTAGGCAGAGTGCTTCTTCTACAAGAAGTAGTGGCACTAAAAGAGGAACTATCCTCTGTACATTGCCTTCCTGGATCTGAATAGGCTGAGGAAGAAGCAAGTGGTTGTTGGACAAGGTAATTATATGATAACATCTTGCAATTTTTTCTTATTTGATTCTACTATCTGGATATTAGATACTGGAAGCCCTTATCATATTTGTAATTCTATGTAGGGCTTGCAGGTCAGTAGGAGATTTGATCAAGGCATGAGGTTCCTGAACATTGGGGATAGAAGACAAGTTCCAATTCTAGCTTTAGGAATCATGAACCTTGTAATCAATTCAAATAAAGTTATTCTTAATGAATGTCATTATTGTCTAACTTTCTTATTAAATGTCATTTCTGTAGGCCTTTTGGCCATGAATGGTTTTGAAATATCAATAATTTTTTTTTTGTAATGTTATTTTGAATGATGTTATAATTTTGATTGGATAATTGAATAACAAAATTTATTTACTTTCTATGCCTATTAACGTGGTTCAATCCTCCAGTAAATGCCCTAGAATTAGTGATGTATCTGATGTCTACCTTTGGCACTGAAGGCTAGGTCATATTAGCAAGAATAGAATTAATAGATTAGCTCAAGAAGGAATTCTTAAGGTTAGTGATTGTGAGTCACTTTCGACCTGTGAGTCCTATCTTCTTGGTAAGATGACCAAGTTACCTTTTACTAAAAAAAATGAACGAGCCATTGAACTCTTGAGTTTAGTACATTCGGATGTATGTAGACCCATGAGCTCAAGTGTCAGAGGTGGATATTTTTACTTCATAACCTTCATAGATGATCTATCGAGGTATGGGTATGTCTATTTAATGAAGCATAAGTCGGAGTCATTTGAAATGTTCAAACTATTTCAAAATGAGGTAGAAAAGCAAACTGAAAAGAATATTAAAACTCTTCGATCTAACTGAGGGGGTGAGCACCTTTCCAATGAGTTTCTGACATATCTTAGGGAGACCAGGATTCTCTCCTAATGGACCCCTCTTGGAACACCATAATATAATGGTATGTCTGAAAGTAGAAATCAGACCCTATTGGACATGGTTCGATCCATGATGGGGTTTGCTGATTTGTCGATCTTCCTATGGGGATATGTGCTCGAGTCAGCTTGTTACATTCTAAATAGGTTTCGAGTAAATCTATTAATAAAACACCATATAAAATATGGACAAGGCGTAAACCAATGCTTTCACACCTTAGGGTTTGGGGGTGTTCAACTTACGTCAAATATTTGATGATAGACAAGCTTGGACCTAGGTCTGATAAGTGTAGTTTTATAGGTTATCCAAAAGAAACCAAAGGGTACTACTTCTATCTTGCTGATAAGCAAAAAATATTTGTCAACCTTAAGGCGGTCTTTTTAGAAAAGGAGTTCTTCAGTGAAGGAACTAATGCCTCTAAGGTCAAACTTAATGAAGTATGACAGATGGAAGAATGGACACAAGTTGTTGAACCTGAGCTGGATATGATTAGATCAGACCCAAAACCCATTGTAGAAGCATCCTTAAGGAGATCTGATAGAGTACCATGTCAATCGGATAGATACTATAATTTTTTGGTCCAGGATGGAGATCCTATCGAACTCGATGAGAACGATCAGGATCCAATCACCTATATGGATGCAAAGCAGAGATCCAACTGAGAAATGGCTTGAGGCCATGAAATCCGAGATGAAATCCATGAAGGTCAACAATGTATGGACATTGGTTGACCCACCCGAAGGGGTAAAATCTATAGGATGTAAGTGGGTCTTTAAGAGGAAAAGAGGCGAAGACGGAAAGGTGGAGACCTATAAAGCCTGTCCGATTGCCAAGGGGTATCATCAACATTATGATATTAACTATGACGAAACGTTTTCTCCTATGGCAATGCTCAAATTCATTCAGATAATGCTTGCTATAGCTGCCCATCTAGACTATGAAATCTGGTAGATGGATGTGAAAATAGCTTTCCTGAATGGAGAGCTGGATGAAGAGGTATATATGATACAACCTGAAGGTTTCACATTCATAAATGAGTCTAAGGTGTGTAAGCTTCAAAGGTCTATTTATGGACTAAAGTAGACATCTCAAAGCTGAAACATACGATTTGATAGAACAATCAAAACTTATGGCTTCATTAAAAATGAAGAGGAGCCCTGTATATACAAATGGCCTAATGGTCCAACAATAATATTCCTAGTATTGTATGTGGATGACATTCTCTTAATCGAAAATGATGTTCCTACATTACAAGGAATAAAGATCTAACTATCATCACAGTTCTTCATGAAAGATCTGAGAGAAGCTTCCTACATCCTAGGGATGAAGATCTATAGAATTAGATCTAAAAGGTTGCTTGGATTGTCCCAGTCCACGTACAATGACACTGTGCTGAAATAGTTCAGCATGAAAAATTTCAAGAAAGGCTATCTACCGATAGGCCATGAAATTTTTCTTTCAAAAAGGGATTGTCCAATAATACCTCTAAACAGAGAGCTTATGAATAGAATACCATATGCTTCAATAGTGGGTTCTATAATGTACGCCATGATATGTACACAATCAGATGTGGCATACTCACTAGGTGTAGTGAGTAGATACCAATCTAATACAGGGAAGAATCATTGGAAGGTTGTTAAAACCATCCTGAAGTATTTAAGAAATACTAAGGATCAGTGGCTTGTATATGGTGAATTGGACTTAAAACTTATGGGATTCACAGACTCCAATTTTTAGTTCGATCATGATGATAGCAAGAGTATGTCGGGATATATATTTACCCTTAATGGTGGAGCAGTCTGTTGGAAGAGTTCCAAGCAGCACACTATAATCGATTCAGTTTGTGAGGTGGAGTATGTCGCTACATTAGATGCTGCCAAAGAAGCGGTGTGGCTAAGAAAATTTATCACCGTGCTCAGAATGGCACCCTCCCTTGATGGTCCAGTTTTGCTCTATTGTGACAGCTTTGGAGCGTTTGCTCAGACGAAAGAACCAAAGGCACACCAATGGATGAAGCATATTCTGCACCGCTTTCATCTTGTCCAAGAGATTGTGGATCAAGGTGACGTCGACCTTCAGAAGATCGATGGAAAGGAGAACCTGGCCGACCCATTCACTAAAGCTATTGTGGTAAAGGAGTTCGATGACTTTAAGTCGAAGATAGGTATTAGGTACTGCACTGATTGGCTTTAGTCCAAGTGAGAGATTGTTGGAAATATATTCCAAAGCCAATCATCAGTCTGTTGATGGTTGTGCCATATATTTATAATTATATATGAATTATAAATTAATAAAAAATATTTTAACATTTTTCATCATAAATTCTATTGTCTTCTAATGAACTTCTGTGTTGTGATGAAGTCCTTACGACTATCTGGATTCGGCATAGGAGGATTTATCATTTAGTTCTTAAATAGTTCATGACCAAATGATACGTTGT
The DNA here is from genome assembly GCA_006176705.1 of Cocos nucifera. Classification (NCBI taxonomy): domain Eukaryota; kingdom Viridiplantae; phylum Streptophyta; class Magnoliopsida; order Arecales; family Arecaceae; genus Cocos; species Cocos nucifera. The sequence continues at coordinate 29,821 of QRFJ01003666.1, forward strand.
TACTTAGGATGATAATATTTATCAAGTATTGATCGTTGTATGTCATATAGGTTGGTTGTCCTCATAACCAAGGAGTGTTGAGATACTGATATGGCATGCAAGTAAAATATATGGGTACATCTGCACTAAATGTGACCAACTTCAGGACTTTTCTTCTGTCAAGATTAGCTTCGATGGAATATGGGTATAAATGTTCCTCCAATCTGAGATCATCATGGTGACTTTCAAGCAACTCACTATATTTTGATGTCGGGCTATCTGAATTTTTAATTCAATGATGGAAGATTTTTGGGCATAGTCAAGTACTTATGGAGTCGGTGTGTATATCAAGATGGGATTGATCAGTCCTGATTTCAGGGTGTTTAGTTATGTTTTAATTTAGCAAAATCTTGACTAGGATAGTCTTAGTGAGGAGTCATGGGACTAATTGCTTTGAGACACAACATGGATATATTTTTTAGGGTTGATAGTCTAACCCTGAGTCATCTATTATACAGAGGTCATAGGGATGAATTACAAGATAACCATATTTGTGTAGGTTCTGAATATTGCAATTGAGATTATTCGACCTATCCAGATGTTGGGTACCATTACTAGATGGTCACTTCAATTAGTATAGAAATTAATTTCTGTGCTACTGGCTTAAGTTTGGACCTATAGGGTCATACACATTAGGAGTTTCTACCTGATCTGATGGTTGATCTAGAGTCCCATTGGTCTAAGACTCTATGATCAAGAGTTTCACTGGACTGAGACTCTATGATCAAGAGTTTCACTAGATTGGGACTCTGAGTTCTACTTATCCGAAACTCTCTGATCATGAGTCCTGATAATCTAGGATACTGTGGTTAAGAGTCTCACTAGACTGAGACTCTATGATTAAGAGTCCTACTAAACTAGGACTTTGAGTCCTACTCGTTCGGGACTCTCTGATCAAGAGTTCCACTAGTCTGGGACTCTATGATCATGAGTTCAATTCATTTGGAACATTGGGTTCAAGAGTCCTACTGATTTTAGATTCTTCAAGAGTTTCATGTTGGTAGAACTTTGTTGCTCACTAATCCATTTAATTTGGACTCAGATATTTTTGGAGGATTAATTAGCAATTTGATTGCTAATTAGCTTAATTTGATTGAGCGATGAGGGTTCGATCAATTTTAATTTAATTTGATTCGATTGGATTTGATCTGATCAGGTCATGAGATTACCTAATCGCTATGGGAGTTTTGATCTTGATTTGATCAGGACCTAGATCTAATTAATTTCTAATTTGATTAAAATTTTATTGGATTAGGCTAAGTCTAATTTGGTTGGATTTAACCTAGTTTAATTAGATCTACATTAATTGATTTGGTTAAAACCAATTAGGATCAAGTCAAATAAAGTTTGAATTCAAATTCTCCCATGCACCCACCATTTTTGACTTTTCCACTCTGCTTCCCATGCCCTCCCTTTTGTTTGTTAAATATTTTTTGGAGAAATAAAAATATGCACACAGAAGGAGAATCCTTTTGTGTGTTAAACACAAGGGAGGGGGCGTTGGATATGGATAAGAGGCTCATTTGATTTTTGAAATCAAGTGAGTGGTTAAAACCTCTCAACCACTCGACCCTTATCATTTTTCATGCAATTTTTTCGTGGTATTCACATCAATAAATTATGAAAATTTTTGTGCATGCAGGAGAGTGTTTGGGCATTAGTTCTAGATGAAAAAAATCTTGGAGTGAAGTTGAATAGGATCCTGCAGCACTTTACTTTTCTCTGATCCCTCTCTTCTCTAATGATTTTTACCTCTAAGGATATCCTATTTTTAGATATGATCTAAAAAGGGATTAAAGATCTGAAAGTTATCTTTTCATGAAAACTTATTCCATGAAAAAACTCTACAAGAGAGGGCGTGATAGGATTTTTAGTGTGTTAAGGTTTTTGGGCCAAGTGAAATCCTAGATTTGGGAATCTGGGTTCGGATGGAAAGATCGAGTGCTGTGAGCATCGGATTACCGCCAAATTTGAAATACATCTTCATCATCCTCCTATATTTATGTTCTAATTTTTTAGAATATCTAAAAAATTAGAAAGTATATGATCGATCGGATCGATCATGATCAGCCATTGAAAGCCCCGACGAGGAGCTAGCACTCCAACGGAGCTGATCGAGATGAGAAGCTCCATGTGGACCAACCATAGAGGTCGAACATATGTGCGGCTATAATGTGATACCAGAGCATTATCCAATGGACTCAGATTATGGTGATTGACTACCTACAAAATGATATTATGTTTTGAACATGTAGATGTAGTAAATAGTTTATTATATAATTTTGACTATAAGTTAATAAAAAAGATTATTTTCTATCATAGTATATATTTAAAATGTATGTGGTACATCCTTTGAGTTAATGGTAATGATAATTCATATTTTCAAAGAGTTAAAAATTTAAAACATGAATTTTCATAATTAACTCATAAACTGCTTCCAACGGTAGGATCATCACGAGGATGGTGATTGATTTGGAACGTTGGTGTATAATTGCTTTATTTAAGTAGATGAATCTTAAGTCAACGATGAGAAGACACTGAAGTGGGAGTACAGGTACTTGTTAGAGAACGAGGGCACTGAGCGTGACCACCTCGATTATTCATAAGAAAGTCTATCTTCTCGTCGATGACTGGCTCGATGTTGCAGTAGTATGTCTGGTTCTTTGATCTGAGGTACATCGATAATTCATCTTAAGGGTGTTGTAGTTTGACTACACCATAATTCGATCCCCTAGCCATTCAAAATCCTGAGGTGTATGTTGGCTATAGTATGTTCATTGTAGGAATTGGATTGCACCAATATGGGATCTATCTACTTGGTAGATGAGGAGTATTCCTATGATGATCATGAGAATCGAGTCCATAAGTTCATGGCCATGGCAGAGTGAAGATGATAGAAAAAGTTTCTATAAAGGGATTCATATAGGACTTGAATCGAATGATTAATTCATCTGATGAATATTGGGTTTGATGAGTTCACCTTAACCCTAATCCTGTCGGGGCTCAAGATAGAAGAACCCAATCACACTGGTAGCTGCACTGAGAGGTTTACTTTTAGTTTTGATGGGTTGCCACCATATACTTCTAGGTGTCATAGGTGGATTTTGGGGGTAATTAAAATGACTTTAATGATCGATTATTCTAACTGTATGAATCAGAAAAGTTCTGGTCCATCGAAAGGTGTTTCGATGATGGAGATGATGGAGATCACGACATATCTCATTACCATACAGAACAAAACCTAACTAGGTCATACAAATAAGGGTTTGGATCTGAATGTCATCAATTGAGCTAACTTAGTTTGATTGATTTTGATTAGATCCAATCAGGTTTAATGTAATCGTGCTAGAACACGATTGAACCTGACTTTCTCCTTCTATAATCTTTCTGATTTATCGCAATCGAGTTGAATTTGATTTAACTCATTTTTGTATCTTGAATAAATTTATTTTCATCTAACTGGAATAAGTCCAGATCAGATTAATTATGAAACTTAAACTCATTCCTATTGCAATTGGACTAGCGTCAATAGTTGACCTAATTGAGAGAATTGAGGGTCACATGATTAGAAAATTTTAAAATTTTTTTTAAAAATTATTTTGCTCCAATTTTTGGATATATGATAGGGAACGAGATATACTTTAGGTGTGCAAAGTTTTATGATTTTTGGATGTTCCTAGGCTAGGTTTTGATAGAGTTTGATTTAGATCAAACTCTTAAGGGAAGAGTCCTAGACGCACATGGACTCTTCCTTATCCTTTCATGCTGCCACCTTTCAAATAGATTTTTGGTGTCAAAACTAGATGGGATCTGAGGTTTTTCATGGATATCCAATCTAGACATCTCAATGGTCGAATTAATAAGATTTTGTTCAAAAAGGGACTCTTTATGATACTATGTCTAGTATAAAAACATTTCTCACAAAATTGCCTCAATGTAATTTATTTTTTCCGCACCCAAAGGAGCCTTCCCTCTAATATTCATACCACTTCTATCCTCTCTCTCCCTCTCTTCTACATGCCTAAAAAGTTAGGCACAAATCTGAGTTGAAGGTCCAAGGTTTTGGCACAAGATTCAGCATCTATGCGATGGTGTTCATGAGACGAACAAGCTGCACTCAGAAGTTGTTTTGAAGGCTTTTCAAATCAAATCCAAATCTAATTTTGGAGGAGAAATTCATGAGGAGAAGACATTCAGATCCTATCATAGTGGATACTAGTAGAGGTCAGGTGCATGTGTGGCTCCTTCTAGAACCCTAGAAATCAATAGGATCATTATAAGATAATTAGATTACTAAATCAGGTACTTAAAATTAAATTTGATTTAATTTTATTTTTAACTTTTAATATCAGATCTCTATGATTAGATCCAAAAAATCTTAGATCTGATTAAAATTTAAAAAAAAAAATTAAAATATTTCTTCAGATCCAATCAAATCTGAACGATCCTATGTCGGGAAAATAGGTTGAACAACTTTGTTAGATGTATGCCCTAGAAGCCAGATTGGCTAACACTTGTAATACACTTCTAAGAGCAATTTTATAATTTTGACTATAAATTAATAAAAAAATTATTTTCTATCAGAGTGTTAAAGTGTATGTGATACATCCTTTGAGTTAATGGTAATGACAATTCATATTTTCAAAGAGTTAAAAATTTAAGACATGAATTTTCATAATTAACTCATAACTACTCCCGACCGTAGGATCATCCCAAGGATGGTGATTGATCTAGAAGGTTAGTATACAATTATTTTCTTTGAGTAGATGAGTCTTGAATCTATGGTGTGGAGACACCAGAGTGAGAGTATAGATACTCGTTAAAAAATGAGGGCACTGAGCGTGACCACCTCGAGCATTCAAAAGAAAGTCTACCTTCTCGTCGATGACTGGCTCGATGTTGTAGTAGTGTGTCTGATTCTTTGACTTAAGGTACATTGGCAATTCATCTTAAAGGTGTTGTAGTTTGACTACACCATAACTTGGTCTCCTAGCCATTCGAAATCCAAAGGTATATGTTGGTTATAGTACGTTCATTGTAGGAATTGGATTGCACCAATAAGGAATCTATCTATCTCAGTAGATGAGGAGTAGCCCTATGATGATTATGAGAATCGAATCCATAAGCCCATAGCCATGGTAGAATGAAGATGATAGAAAGAGTTTTTATAAAGGGTTTCACATAGGACTCGAATCGAATGATTAATTCATATGACGGATATGGGGTTTGACGAGTTCACCTTAATCCTAATCCTGTCGGGGCTCAGGATAGAAGAGTCCAATCACATAGGTAGCTACACTAAGAGGTTCACTTTTAGTTCTGATGGATTGCTACCATATACTGCTAGGTGTCACTAGTGGATTTTGGGAGCAATTAGAATAACTTTGATGATCGATCATTCTAATTGTATGAATCAGAAAAGTTCTGATCTATCGAAAGATGTTTTGATGATGTTGATGATGGAGATCACAACATGTCTCATTACCATATGGAATTGAACCTAACTGGATCACAAGAATTTGGGTCTGGAGTCATCAATTGAGCTAACCTAGTTCGATTGATTTGGATTAGATCAAATCAGGTTCAAGGTAATCATGCTAGCACACGATTGAGCCTGACTTTCTCCTTCTATAATCTTTCTGATTTATCGCAACCAAGTCAAATTTGATTTGACTCATTCCTATATTTTGCATGAGTTTATTTTCATCTGATTGAAATAAGTCCAAGTCATATTAATTATGAAAATTAAATTTATTCCTAATGCAATTGGACTAGGGTCAATAGTTGACCCAATTAAGAGAATTGAGGGTCATGGATCAGAGAAGTTTAGAAATTTCTCTAGAAATCATTTTGCTATAATTTTTGGATATGTGATAAGGCATGATATACTTTGGATGTGCAAAATTTCATGATTTTTGGAGGTGCCTAGATTAGGTTTTGATAGAGTTTGATTTTGATCAAACTCTTGAGGGAAGAGTCCTAGACGCACATGGACTCTTCCTTATCCTTTCATGCCGCCACCTACCAGATGAATTTTTGGTGTCAAAACTAGATGAAATCTAGGGTTTTTCATGGAGATCAGGTTTAGGAGTCCCAATGGTTAAATTAATAAGATTTTTGATCAAAAAGGGACTCTTTATGGCGCTATGTCTAATATAAGAACTCTTCTCATGAGTTTTCCTATCGCAGGATATATCTGATCGGATCAGATTTATAGTGAAATAATTTTTTTAAAAAAATTTATGATTTGATCAGATCTGAGAGTTCTTAGATTTAATTATATTGATTTAAAATTAAAAGTAAAATAAAAATAAAAATAGTGATAACAATTATCACCTGATCGGATAAACCGTTTACCCATTGGGATGATCTGACGACTAATCCGAGATTCTGATTGAGCCATGCACATGCCCGGCCTCTACTGGTATCCACTCAAGTTAGATCTAGAAGTCTCCTCCTTCTAGATCTGATATTCAAAGATTAGATCTGATGTCTTCCCATAGATCCTTCAAAACAAACTCTGAAGGCTACGCATTCGCCTCACGAACACCATCGTCTCTTGCTGATCTTTGCACCAATGGAACTTGATCTTTGCTTACAGGTTTTGCCCAACTCTTGGGAATGAAAAATAGAAAGAGGATCAGATAAGTGAGGCATGAAGATGAAGATTTTGGTAGGGCTTCACCATAGAGAAATCACGATGCACAACAACTTGCGCAGGGCCCTATTTATAGACCTAGTCAAGAGTCCCTTCGCATATAACTTTAAACAGGTCAAAGTTTAACATGCAGAAGGACTCCTCCATGATCTTCACACCCCACAACCCCTTTTTTTTAGATTTTTGTCACACAAAAATGAAGGAAAATATCATGGAACAATTTGGGATAAGATTAAGTTGGCGCATAACTCTTATCTCCTAAGAGTTTGAACTATTTAAACTTTTGACCCAATCAAAACTCTTTTAAAAGGGGGTCTCCACACTATCATATGGTTGCATGATCAAGGTGGGGGATGAGGCTCTCTCTCCCTCATGTAAATCCCAAGGGGGCCTGAGTCTCTAGGGGGCGCGCACCCCTCTCCCTTTCTTTCCTGCATTCGGGTCAACATTTGACCCTTGTCCTTTTTCCATCTTATGGGATTAAGACAAAATCTTTTCAAGTCCCTTCCAATGGATTTATGTTAGGTTCTAATCAAGTTAAAACAAACCTTGACCAGGTTAGGACTTGGTCCAGTCAGATCAAGAAAAATTCATCTAGAATTTTTGGAGAGGCTTGTCCAAATTTCATCCCATGATTTTAGGATTAGCCCTAATATGGCAACGACAACCCTTGTCTTGTTCCCATATCATAGAATTTAGGACAAGTCTTGATCAAGCTAGGATAAGATTCAGTCAGATCAAGATAAATATCTATAGAGTTTTCAGATAAGCCTTGTCCAAATAGTTCCACAAATTAGCATATCTTGTCCTATTTCCGTCCAATGGATTAGGACAAGCCTAGATCAGGTTAGGACATAACTTTTTTGATCTGAACAAATTCCAGTCAGACTAGAACAAATCAATACAAGGCTCCTAGGTGAGCCAAATCTAATTTGGCTTAGTCGAGATGACCCAGAAAGACTACAGAAGAAGAATATTAGGCTCAATCGTGTGTTAGCATAATTTCCTTGAACCTAACTGGATCTAATTCAAATCAATCAAACTAGATTAGCTCAATTGAAGATATCTAGATCCAAACCCTTGTTTGTGTGACCTAGTTAGGTTTAGTTCTATATGATAATGGGACGTGTTATGATCTCCATCATCGACATCATCGAAACATCTTTTTGAAGGAACAAGATCTAGGGTTTTATAGGTAGATCTTGAAAACTTTTTCAAGATCTTATAGTGGAAGACTTAAATAAATCAAATATTTATTTAAATAAACATGTAAACACCTAGATCTTAGATCCATTACATAAACAAGACATGATATTAAATCAAAAATTAAAATCAAATAAGAAAGTAAAAGATTGATCAAATCAACCTAGATCTACACTACATCAAATGCAGGTATAAAGTTAATAGATTAGATCTATTATCTGAGCAAGTTAGACATTCTAACTTGCTGATCCAAGCTTGAGGATGAAGTCACAAGCTGCACACACGTCCGACCTCTAGGAGTCATCCACACGAGTCTATGATCTCTAATCTGAAGTCCGATGCAGAAAATTAGCACAGTATGCTAGTACTGTGCTGATCCTTCTTCGACGAGTGATCCGATGCGCCCTTCTTCAAAATTTGGACTCTCCAAAATATGAGAAGGAAGATGAGAGTTTACTGATTTGAGACTCTCTTAGAAAAATTCAAAAAAGGAGGAGAGATTGAAAATAAAATAGTCTTAGAAGAAGACTCTCTTCTTCTTCTCTTTTCTCTCACCTAGACACCTAGTTTGGTGCCTATGGAACCCCACGCCTAAGGACCCTCTGAAGAAAAAATCCTATTTTCTAGGTCAGGTTCGTTCAGATCTAATTTGATCAAGAGAAATATTTCAAAAATTTTTTTCTTAGATCTAAATTAGGTTTAATACTTTTCAGATCTGATTAGATAGATCTAATAAAATAAAATAAAAATAAATTAAATCTAATTTAATCTATACCTTATTCTTGGATAATCTAATTATCCTGTGATGATTCTACTGATTGCTTGAGGTTCTGGATGCAGCTATGCATTCATTTGGCCTCTATCGATATCCACTCGAGCAAGATCTGGATATCTCCTCCTTCTCAATATATCCTCCAAAGATCAGATCTGAATCTGATCATGAAGGATTTCAAAACAACTTTTGAAGATCCGATGTCGTCTGTTGCAGTAGTGCTATCTTCTTCCTTTCTTGTCGTCTTTCTCTTGCCTAGATCGCACCAAACATGAGCCCAAAGCCTATTGGGCATGAAGAGGAGAGAGAGAATTAGAGGTAGGCATGGAGGAGAGAGGGAGAGGGCTATATGGCATGGGCAAAGGGAGAAGACTCAAAATCTTGGTGCAGATAAGGTTTATATAGATCCTACTGTGCCATGCAGTGCCATATCATCCCGATCAATCACGTTTCTTCATGTAATCAGATCTAAATCTGATTGATGGGATGATATCACCTGATCCAATTAGATGAGAGCCCCTCTCCAACATCCTTAGGTGGCACCAAGACTGGTCAAAATAGAGTCTTTGGTGCCACCTGGTTTGATTCCAAGAAGCAACCTAGAGTTTCATCTGTATGGGACTCCAGGTGTCATTATCCTTGGGCGCATGCCTCCCTAGGTGTGCACCCCCTTCTTTCCTCTTTCTAGCAGGGGGACAAATTCCTATCTACTCTTCCTATGGATGCATGACACATGGGTAGATGTCTAAGTGTTAAAGGTCAATGTTTGACCAAAGTCAAAGAACAAGAATTAACAGGTGATGGAAAATGGCAGGTGTTGTTTCAAATTTATCTCATAAATTAAGACAATCCTTTTTTGACCTAGACAAGCTATAGTCAGACCAAGTAAAGGTACCTGAGTGAGTCCAAATATATTTGGCTCAGTCGAGATAACTTTTAATGATTGTTGGAGAACATTAGGCTCAACCGTGTGCTAGCATGATTTCCTTGAACCTAATTGAATCTAATTCAAATCAATTGAACTGATTAGTCCAATTGATGATATCCAGATCCAAACCCTTATTTGTATGATCCAATTAGGTTCAGTTCTATATGGTAATGACATATGTTGCAATCTCTATTATCGACATCATTGAAACACCTTCCGATGGATCAGAACTTTTCTGATTCAGACAACTAGAATGATCGATCATCCAAATCATTTTAATTGCTCCCAAAATCTACCAATGACACCTAGCAGTATATGGTGGCAACCCATTAGAATAGAAAATGAACCTTCCGGTGCAGTTACATGTGTGATTAAGTTCTTCTATCTTGAGCCTCGATCGGATTAGGGCTAAGGTAAACTCATCAAACCCTAATTTCCATCATATGAATTAATCATTCAATTCAAGTCCGATATGAAAACCTTAATATAAACTCTTTCTATCATTTCACTCTGCCATGGTTATGGGCTTATGGACTTAATTCTCATGATCATCATAGGACTGCTCCTCATCTACCATGGTAGATAGATTTCCTCTTGGTACAATCCAATTTCTACAATGAACATGCTATAGCCAACATACACCTCAGGATTTCGAATGGCTAGGAGATCGAGTCATGGTGTAATCAAACTATAACACCCTCAAGTTGAACTATCGATGCACCTCAGGTCACAGAACTAGACACACCACTGCAGCTTCGAGCTAGTCATCGATGAAAAGGTAGATTTTCTAATGACTGCTCGAGATGGTCACGCTCAGTGCCCTCGTTCTTTAACGAGTACCTGTACTCTTGCTCCAGTATCTCTACACCATAGACTCAAAACTCATCTACTATAAAGAAGCAATTGTATACCAATCTTTCAGATCAATCACCATCCTCATGATGATCCTACGATTAGGAGCATTTTATGAGTTAACAATAAAAATTTATGTCTTAAATTTTCAACTCCTGAAAATAAGATTTATCATTATCATTAACTCAAGGAATGTATCACCGACACTAAATACATATTTATGATAGAAAATAATCTATTTTATTATTTATAGTTAAAATTATAATTTTGCTCCTAAAAGTGTATAACAAGTATTAGCCAATTCTAGTTTCTAGGGCACACATATCTAACAAACTTCCACTTGACCTAAAGCCAATTGGCCACAAATCTAAGTCCTATCTTCTCAAGGTGGGCTTCGATCTTCTACTGGTCCAATGGCTTTATGAGTTGATCTGCTGTATTGTCTATGGAGTCGACTCTCTTGACCTCGACGTAACCTTTCTTGAGGTAATAGCGGATGAGGTAGTATCGCCGCTCGATGTGCTTGGATTTCTGATGAGACCTTGGCTCCTTAGCAAGGGATATAGCGCCATTGTTATCGCAGTATAGAGGAATGGCATCTGATGGCATTACTTTAATTTCTATGACAAACTTCTTATTCTAGAATGCCTCCTTCGTAGCTTCTAATGCAGCGATGTATTCTTCTTCCATGGTGGAATATGCTATCACTATCTGCTTGGAACTCTTCCAACTAACAACACCACCATTGTACACAAATAAACTCCCAGATGTCGACTTTTGATCATCTACATCAGACATAAAATCTGAGTCTGTATACCCCTAGACTTAGAGTTCTCCATTACCAAAAACCAACAACATATTCTTAGTTTTTCTTAAGTACTTAAGGATACATTTCACAGAAGTCCAATGTTTTTTATCTGAATTCAATTGATATTTGCTCATGACACTCACAACATGGGCTATATCAGATCGTGTACATAACATGGCATACATGAGGCTTCCTATTGCCAAAGCATAAGGGATCTTGCTCTTGCATTCTATCTCCTCAGGTGTGCTAGGGCACATCTACTTGGAGAGATGAATGCCGTGTCTGAAGGATACTAATCTTCTCTTGGAGTTTTCTATGCTAAACCTCTTTAGCACTTTCTTTATATACATCTTCTGTGAAATTCCTAGCATCCTATTTGGTCTATCACTATAGACCTTAATTTCTAGAATAAAGGATGCTTCTCCTAGGTCTTTCATGGAGAATTCTTTGGATAACTATATTTTAGCTATGGTCAACATGGGAATATCATTTCCAATAAGGAGGATATCATCCACGTACAATACAAGAAAGACAATAGCACTTCCACTGACCTTTTTGAAGATACATGATTTTTTCTTATTTTTGATGAAATCAAATAATTTGATTACATCATTAAAATGAGTATTCCAGCTCTGAGATGCTTGCTTAAGTCCATATATGGATCATTATAGTTTGCATACCTTGTGATCAGTATCACTGGATGTGAAATCTAGTGGTTGTTCCATATAGATATTTTCCTTAAGGTATCCATTTAAGAATGTCGTTTTCACGTCCATTTGCCATATTTCATAATCGAAATAGATTGCAAAAGTAAGCAATGTGCGGATGGATTTTAACATAGCTACTAGCGAAAAGGTATCCTGATAGTCAATACCTTCACATTGACTCTACTCTTTTGCCACTAATCTAGCTTTGAATGTCTCCACATTTTCATCTATGCCAATCTTTCTCTTGTAGATCCATTTATATTCAATAGGTACTATACCTTTTGGTGGATCTACCAAGGTCTAGACTTGGGTTGAGTACATCGAATCAATTTCAGATTTTATTGCCTCTAACCATTTCTTAGAGTCGATATCTGATATCATCTTGTTATAGATTTTGGGATCATTACCATGAACCCCATTACCTATGAGGAACATTTCCTTTACTTTTTCTGAAAAAATACCTAAGTACCTCTTAGGGGGACGAAAAACCCTTTTCGATCTATGAGGTGGAGGAATAGTGATTGTATTGGCTCAACCTGATTTGGTTCCATCTGGTCCTTAGCTCGTTGCTCTTGTAAGATTTTCTTCTCGAGCTTGATCTGCTTTCCAATGCCACCATCTTGAATAAACTATTTTTCAAGAACGATGACATGTCGGCTCACAATCACATTATGATCTTCTAGAATATAGAAATAATATCCTAATGACTTTTTAGGATATCCTATGAATTTAGCTCTAAAGAACCTAAAGTCTAACTTGTCTGCTTGTTGTCTTTTGACATGAGCCGAACATCCCCAAATTATGAGATGACTCAGACTTGATTTCTTACCATGCCATATCTCATATGGTATGGTAGGAACAATTTTAGAAAAAACTCTATTCAGTAATTATATTGTAGTTAACAAACTGTGTCCCCAAAGAAAATCAAGAAGGTCTGTGAAGCTCATCATGGATCGGACCATATCTAATAGGATCCGGTTCCTCCGTTCTAAAACTCCATTGAGTTGAGGTGTTTCAGGTGGAGTCCACTGAGAGACTATGCCATTTTTCTTGAGACGATCCAAAAATTGCCGACTAAGGTATTCACCTCCTCGATCTGATTGAAGAACCTTAATGAGTTTTTTAATTTGCTTTTCTACTTCATGTCTAAATTCCTTGAACTTTTCAAAAGCTTCAGACTTGTGTCTCATAAGATACACATACCCATACCAAGATTAATCATCGGTAAAGATTATGAAGTAGACAAAGTTGCCTCTAGATGACACATCAAATGGGCAGCACACATCAGTATGTACTAGGGTAAGAAGATCCGTGGTCCTTTCCCCATGTCCTACAAAAGGGAGCTTAGTCATTTTGCCATGAAGACAAGATTCACAAATTGGATATGACTCGAAAGTCAATGGACTCAATAGCCTAGTTTTCTCTAATTTGTTAATCCTATCTTCTGCTATATGATCTAGTCTTAGGTGCCATAGATACCTATCATTTGGACTATCCCTAGGTCATTTTGGTTTTATGACATTAACATTTTGCTCAATATTAAAAATAGATACATCAATATATAATTGGTAAAGACCGTTAATAAGAAAACCACTTGCAATTTTATTTCTTTCATAAAGAATGTTACAATGGTCCTTAAGAAAACTAATTACATAGCCTTCTTATGCTAAACATGAAATAGAAATCAAATTCCTACTTGCTGCAAGCACAAAATAACAGTTCTTTAATACTAAGTCTAAACCAGATGGTAGTCAAAGAGGGTATGTTTCCATGGCCATAGCAGCAACTCTTGCTCCATTTTCAATATGCAGGATCATCTCACCATCCCTCAGCCTCTTGCTATCCTCAAGATCCTGCATGAAAGTGCACAAATGAGCACTAGAATCAGAGTCAAGAACATAATTGGATGCAGAAGAAACCATAAGGTTAGACTTAATAACGAGCATACCTCCAGAAGGACCTTCCTTCTTATTCTTTAGGGTGGTCAGGTAAGTAGGACAGTTCTGCATTCAGTGGCCATCAATGTTGCAATGGAAATACTTTTCTTTATCAGTGGCCTTCTTCTTCAGCTCTACCTTTTTCTTCTTTCCTCCTTCCACCTTCTGCTTTTGCACAGACTTCTTCTTCTTTCTAAAAGACTTTCTCTTCAAAGAAGTTTATTCCCTGGCAAATACTGAGCCTTTAGAACCTTTCATTGAAAGCTCAGCAGTAACCAGCATGTTCATAAGTTTGGCCTGAGAATTTTAAAGTTTATGCATATGGTAGTCCATGATGAACTGCCCATGTGCATTAGTCAAGGATTGTAGAATTATATCAATCTGTAGATCCAGATTCAATTTCACTCCGAGCTTCTCAAACTCTGCCAAATCCTTGATCATTATCAAACAATGATCTTGGATTGACTACCCATCATGCATTTTAGCTTTGAATAGTGATTTGATATTTGACTGCATGACTCTGTTTACCAAACATCTCTTGTAGGTGAGTCAACATTTGGCAGGCAATCCTGATATCTTCATATTGGTGTTGAAGCTCATTAGACATCGAGCCCGACATGTAGTATCTGGCCTTATTGTCTTTGTCCATCCACTTGTCAAGAGATGCTTTTTGTTTAGTGGATGGACGAGCTGGTAAGGTGGGGGGCTCCTGATCTAATACATGAGTTAACTTCTCAAAATCCAAAATGATTTTGAAGTTTTGGAGCTAATCCTTGTAATTAGGTCCAGTCAGTCTATGAGTATCCAGGATACGTGCTTGTGGGTTGGATGCAGATATTTTTCTATAGAGAGTCAAAGTTTTCAGTTAGATATTATAATTAAGACTTGACTAATTTATTTAGAAATTTTATTAGCTCCACTATTTTCTCGGATCCCTACACTTCCTCTGTAGAGATGCAAAAATCTCCATGATTAATGATTTCTAGTGGATGGTGCGGTCCCACCAACTGACTTATCACCTCACCTAATAGTTATTGATGATGAGTTAGTCAATGGATGAACAACTCTTGTTCAATGATTCTCTAATCATGGTGCACCCAAACTTGGTCTCTAATTCATGAATTTCACCATGCCCAAAATATTGATCCACTCCTTAGTTAAGTCAGACCCACCATTTGCACGGATTGGATTCCTAATTGAGTCTCTTATTGTATCCAAAATATTGAATCCAATCCATCCTCCAGCCTATAGCATCCAATGCCTAATAGACATGGTTGCATCTTCTCGGTGCAACTGAACCACTGTAACCAATCAAAAATAATCAACCCTGAAAAGGGCTCGTACATCTATAATGATGGAAGATCTTAGACTTAATCTTTTCTTAGAAAGATTTGATTTAGATCTCATTAAACTAGACTTGACATAGTAATAACCATTATGACTAACCTAGTGGCATGGGTTAGCTCGGATTATTGGCCACCTTAGATCAGGACTGAGCCAACAAATATGGCCAGATAAGTGAGACCGATGGATGGGATATGCCATTAACTCGACAAGAATGCATTCGAGTCGTGTAGCTCCTAATTAAAAATCAGTCGATCGTATCCGCCAAACTTACCTTAGACACCAAATTATTAAGCCAGAACTAATTAGGTTAGCCTATAATCCAAACTCTAACCACTGAGCCTAATTAGATCTTAGCTTGATCGATCACTCACTTGACTTGATCTTGACCCAGACTTAATTCTATTAGACTAGTCAATTTAAGCACTCTTGATCCCATTTAACCAACTCTTGATTTGGTTTGATCAACCGCTTAGACCTAATTGAGCTACCTAAGTCCGAATCCAATTTTATGAATATATCTTAGATCTTAAATTCTTAATTTTAGATCTAATATATTTCATAATCTTAATTTTTAATTAAGTTTAGGATTTACAAACAAAATATGTAAATAAAATTATAGGGTTTTAGGATTTAGGGTTTTGCAGAAAATAAGTTTTATGTTTCTGATTAAGGATGAACGTGCTACATCCTTACACATCATAAAAACACCCCATTGAATGGAAGGAGAGGGTATTTAAATCCTACTATGTTCTTATGACCGGATGGCCAAGGGGAACATCTTAATCAGAAATATTGAAAACTACAAAACTAGTTAGATCTACATCATATATCTTATATATAAAATTGATCTAACTATAAACATGTTTTGCATACATCTCATGTACCATATCATGCATATTTTTAGATCTAAATTATCTCATAATCATCTAAAAAATCAAATTTAAATTGATCATATCAAAATAAATTCTATTCTAGACAACTATTCTACAACTAGTCTAAACATGCATTCATCATATCCTATATGAACCAAAAATTAAATAACTTTATTTTATATTTTTTAGATCTTATTATAATATTTATAACATCATAAAATAGTAAATAAATAGATCTAAAAGTCATAACTTAATCAAATTAAATTATGATCATGCAAGACTAGAACAATTCTATTCTACAACTAGTCATGCATCTTGTATAACTTAGATCTAATTGATTTAATTTTATTTTTTTTAATTTTAGATCTAATCATATCTCATGTGATATATGAAATTATCTAATTATTAGACCAAAAATAAATTAAAACTAGATCTAAATTATTTAGTTGAACCTAGCTCTGATACCATTTGAAGGGAAAATCCTGTTTTCCGGATTAGGTTCGTTTAGATCTGATTTGATCAAGAGAAATATTTCAAAATTTTTTTTCTTAGATCTAAATCAGATCTGATACTTTTTATATCTAATTAGATGAATCTAATAAAATAAAATAAAAGTAAATTTAATTTAATTTAATTTATACCTTATTCTTGGGTAATCTAATTACTCTATGATGATCCTACTAATTGCCTGAGGTTCTGAATGTAGCCATGCAATCGTCTGGCCTCTACTGATATCCACTCAAGAAAAATTTAGATATCTCCTTCTTCTCAATCTATCCTCCAAAGATCTAATCTGGATCTGATCTTGAAGGTCTTCAAAATAACTTTTGAAGATCCGATGTCATCTCTTGCAGCAGTACTGCTTTCTTCCTTTCCTATCGCCTTTCTCTTGCCTGGATCGCACCAAACTTGAGCCCAAAGCCTTTTGGGCATGGAGAGGAGAGAGAGGATTAGAGGTAGGCATGGAGGAGAGAGGAAGAGGGCTATGTGGCATGGGCAAAGGGAGAAGACTTAAAATCTAGGTGTAGATAGGGTTTATATAGATCCTGCTGTGCCATGCTGTGTCACATCATCCCGATCAATTACGTTTCTTCATGCAATCAGATCTAAATCTGATTAATAGGATGACATCATCTGATCGAATTAGATGAGAGCCCCTCTCCAACATCCTTAGGTGGCGCCAAGACTGGTCAAAGTAGAGTCTTTGGTGCCACCTGGTTTGATTCCAAGAAGCAACCAGGAGTCCCATCTGTATGGGACTCTAGGCACCATTATCCTTGGGCGCATGCCTCCCTAGGCGTGCACCCTCTCCTTTCCTCTTTCTAGTTAGGGGACAAATCTCTATCTGCTCTTTCTATGGCTGCATGACACATGGACAGATGTCTAAGTGTTAAAGGTCAATGTTTGACCAAAGTCAAAGGACAAGAATTAGCAGGTGATGAAAAATGGTAGATGTTGTCTTAAATTTATCTCATAAATTAAGACAACCCTTTTCTAACCTAGACAAGCTTCAGTCAGACCAAGTAAAGGTACCTGAGTGAGTCCAAACATATTTGGCTCAGTCGAGACAACTTTTAATGATTGTTAAAGGAGAACATTAGGCTCAATCATGTGCTAGCATGATTTTTTTGAACCTAATTGAATCTAATTCAAATCAATTAAAATAGGTTAGTCCAATTGATGATATTCGATCCAAACTCTTGTTTGTATGGTAATGAGATATGTCGCGATCTCTATCATCGACATCACTGAAATACCTTCTGATGGATCAGAATTTTTCTGATTCAGACAACTCAAATGATCGATCATCCAAATCATTCTAATTGCTCTCAAAATTCATCAGTGACACCTAGTAGTATATGGTGGCAACCCATCAGAACTAAAAATAAACCTCTCGATATAGTTACGTGTGTGATTAAGTCCTTTTATCTTGAGCCTTGATCGGATTAGTGTTAAGGTAAACTCGTCAAACACTAATTTTCATCATATGAATTAATCATTCGATTCAAGTCCGATGTGAAAACCTTAATAGAAACTCTTTCTATCATTTCACTTTACCATGGCCATGGGCTTATGGATTTAATTCTCATGATCATCATAGGGCTACTCCTTATCTACCGAGGTAGATAAATTCCCTCTTGGTGCAATCCAATTCCTATAATGAACATGCTATAACCAACATACACCTCAGGATTTCGAATGGCTAGGAGATCGAGTCATGGTATAGTCAAACTATAACACCCTCAAGATAAACTACCGATGCACCTCAAGTCAAAGAACCAGATACACCACTGTAGCTTCGAGCTAGTCATCGACGAGAAGGTAGACTTCCTAATGACTGCTCGAGGTGGTCACGATCAGGACCCTCATTCTCTAACGAGTACTTGTACTCTCACTTTGGTATCTCTACACCATAGACTCAAGACTCATCTACTATAAAGAAGTAATTATACACCAATCTTTCCGATCAATCACCATCCTCATGATGATCCTACGATTAGGAGCATTTTATGAGTTAACAATGAAAATTCATGTCTTAAATTTTCAACTCTTAAAAATAAGAATTATCATTATCATTAACTCAAGAGATGTATCACAGATACTAAATATACATTTATGATAGAAAATAATCTATTTTATTATTTATAGTTAAAATTATAATTTTGACCCTAGAAGTGTATAGCAAGTGTCAGCCAATTTTGGCTTCTAGGGCACACATATCTAACACCCTCTTCCTTTGATTTTTGCACACGCCAAACCTCTCCCAAAGATCTATATTTCATGAGAAAATTAGAATAAAATTTGTCCAATAAATATAGAAAAAGAAGAGTCCAAGTTAGATCAAAATCCTAGACTATGAATATCAAAACATGGGAAGTTGTTGGGGCACCCAACTCTTGGGTGCCTCCTTCATAATTATTGGCATGGGCCAGCAAGGGAGGGCACACAAAAAAGAAGATTATTTTTATGCAATAACAAAAGAATTAATTAAAGAGAGGGCGGCACTCAAGGAAAGGTGTTTTGGTTAACAAGGATTCTATCTCATAGAATCCTAAGCAAAACTAACTCCTCTTTTGAGTTGGTCTTTCAATAAATTACCTTATGAAAAAAGAAGGAGAGAAAGAGGGCGTGAGAAGCCATAGGAGTGAAGAATTTTCATAAAAGAAATAAAACAAAAAGGGCATGGGGTGTGAGGATTAAGTGGTGCAAGTGATAGGGAGTCCTGGTCACACTAAGACTCCTATTTTGACTTGGTCAAACAAGATCTTTTAACCAAATAATATCAAGATTAAACTAACCCAATTAAATAAGGTCGTAACCTATTTAAAGACTTAATTAAATTAGATTTAATTCTAATTTATTTTCTAATCAAATTAAAAAATTGGGTTAATCCGAGTCCTAATTAGACTAGGACTAGTTCTTCCTTACACTTGGCTTATCCAATAAACCAATTGGACTTGATCCAATCAAGCCCAAACTAAATATAATTAAATCATATTTAATTAGACTTAATCTCAGTCTATTGGTTTAATCAAATTAAGTCAGTTAGCAATCCAATTGCTAATCGATCCTCCTGCAATACTTGCAGTAGGTTAAATACCAATTGTATTGATTGTTTAACCCTAGAATGATTCTTAATCATTGATCAACCATCTGATCAGATCGTAAGCTCTAATGTGTGTGACCTCATAGGTCTGAACCTAAGTCGGTAGTATAAAAATAAATTTTTGTACCAATCAAAGTGACCATCTAGTAATGATACCCGATGATCGGATAGGTTGAAGATGTAGAACACCATCCTTAGAATCCATGTGGATATGGTTTCCATATAATTCATCCCCTTGACCATAATGCTCGTAGGACACCTCAAAGTTCAACTGTCAACTCTGACCAAGTTATCCATATTGTATTTCAAAATATCAAATCTATCTGATGGATAATCCTGGCCAAGATTTTGCTATATTGAAATACAGTGATACATTCTTCTCCAACTTTTGGAGTGATCAATTCCATCTTGATCACACTCCGACTTTGCAAGTACTTGACTATGCCCAAAAGCCTTCCATTGCTAAATTAGAAATTCAGTTAGTCCAATACCAAAGCACAGTGAGTTGCTTGTAAGTCACTAAGATGATCTCAGGTCTAAGGGATACTTATATCTATATCCCATCAGAGATATTCTCGACAGTAGAATGCTCTAGAGTTGGTCATTTTCAATGATGATGTACCCATACATCTCACCTGTATGCCATACCAGTGTCTCCATACTTCTTGATTAAGAGGACAACTAACCTGTATGGCATATAGTGACCTATGCTCAATAGATGCTGTTGTCCTAATTAACAGCCTATCATTTGGTCATGAACAAATTTATGGACTAATCGATAAATCCTCTCTTTATCGAAACTAAACAGTCCTAAGGACTTCATCGTAATAATGGAGTTAATTAGAAGATGTAAACTTATGATGAAAAAGATGCCAAAATATTTTTATTAATTAATAAATCAATTATAATTATAAAATAGCTCAACCCTCAATAGGCTAATGATTGGCTTTGGGATATAATTTTCAATAACTCTCACTTGTCCTAAAGCCACTCGACACAATATCTAATACCCATGTTCGACTTATGGTTGTCAAACTCCTTGATTGTCAGGGCTTTAGTGAAGGGATTGGCAAGATTCTTCTTTCTGTCGATCTTCTGAAGGTCAATGTCACCATAATTCATATTTTCACAGACCAAATGAAAGCAGCACAGAATATGCTTTGTCTACTAGTGTGCCTTCGATATTTTTGCTTGAGCTATGGCACCAGTGCTGTCGTAGTAGAGTAGGACTGGACCATCAATGGAGGGTGCTACTCCAAGCTCGGTGATGAACATCCTTAGCCACATAGCTTTCTTTGCTGCATCTGATGCTGCCATGTAGTCTGCTTCACAAACAGAGTCAACCACTATATGCTGCTTAGAACTTTTTCAACAAATGACTCCACTATTTAAAGTAAAGATATATGTCGACACACTTTTACTGTCATCATGGTCAGATTGAAAGCTGGAGTTTGTAAACTCTATAAGCTTCAAATCTGACTCACCATAAACCAACTATTGGTTCTTAGTATTTCTCAAATATTTAAGGATGCTTTTAACCACCTTTCAGTGATTTTCTCTAGGGTCAGATTGGTATCTACTCACCACTCCTAGTGAGTATGCCACGTTTGATCTCATACATGTTATTGCATACATAATAGACCCCACTACCAAAGCATATGGGATTCTACTCATATGCTCTCTCTCTTTAGAAGTTGTCGGATAATCCTTCTTAGAGAAAAAAAATTCTTGGTCTATCGGGAGATAGACCTTTTTGGAATTCTCCATGCTAAACCTCTTCAGTATAGTTTCTATGTACGTGGACTGAGATATACCAAGCATCCTTTTAGATCTATCCCTATAGATCTTCATCCCTAGGATGTAGGATGCTTCACCCAAGTCCTTCATGGAGAACTGTGATGACAACCAGACTTTTATTCCTTGTAGTGTGGGGATATCATTCTCGATTAAGAGAATATCATCTACGTACAAAATAAGGAATACCACTATTGGACCATTTGCCCATTTGTAAATGCAGGATTCTTCTCCATTCTTAACGAAGCCATACATTTTGATCACTTTATCAAATGCATGTTTTAACTCTAAGATGCTTGCTTCAATCCATAAATGGATCTCTGAAGCTTGCACACCTTGGACTCAACGATGGATGTGAATGAAGGAAAAATCTTGTTTCTCGGATCAGATTCGTTTAGATCTGATTTGATCAAGAGGAATATTTCAAAAATTTTTCTCTTAGATCCAAATTAGATTTGAAACTTTTTAGATCTAATTTTATTAATCTAATAAATTAAATTAAATTAAATTAAATCTAATTTAATTATACCTTATTATGGGTAATCCTATTATCCTGTAATGATTTCGATGTTTGCCTGAAGTTCTGGATGTAGCCACGCAAGCGTCTGGCCTCTACCGGTATCCACTTGGGCAGGATCTGGAGATCTCCTCCTTCTCAATCTAAGCTCCAAAAATTAGATCTGGATCTGATCTTGAAGATCTTCAAAATGCCTTTTGAAGATCAGTTGTTCTCTCTTGTAGTAGTGTTGCCTTATTATTTTCCTATTGCCTTTCTCTTGCTTGGATTGCACCAAACTGAAGCCCAAAGCCTTTTGGGCATGGAGAGGAGTGAGAGGATTAGAGGGTGGTGTGGAGAAGGAAGAAAAGGGGCTATGTGGCATGGGCAAAGGGTAGAAGCTCTAAATCCTAAGCACAGATAGGATTTATATAGATCCTGCTATGCCATGCAGTGTCACATCATCCCGGCCAATCATGACTCTTTGTGCAATCAGATCTAAATCTGATCGGTGGGATGACATCATCTGATCTAATTAGATTAGAGTCCCTCACAGACCTCCTTAGATGGTGCCAAGACTAGTCAAAGATGACTCTTTGGCACCACCCAAGTTGAATTCATGAAGCAACTGGAGTCCCATCTGTATGGAACTCTAATCCTTATCCACTTTGGGTGCATGTCTCCCTAGCCGTGTGCCCCTTGCCTTTCTACTATTTAGCAGGAGGATAAGGGTCAAAGCTCTCTCCTATGGGTGCATGACACATGGGCAGATGTCTAAGTGTTAAAAATCAATATTTAACCAAAGTCCAAAGACAAGATTTAGCAGGTGATGGAAAATGGCAGGTATTGTCTCAAATTTATCTCATAAATTAAGACAATCCTTTTCTAAGTTGGAAAAGCTCCAGTTAAACTAAGTAAAGATTTCTGAATGAGCCCAAATACATTTAGCTCAGTCGAGATAATTTTTAATGATTGTTAAAGGAGAACATTAGGCTCAATCGTGTGTTAGCACAATTTTCTTGAACCTAATTGAATCTTATTCAAATCAATTGAACTGAGTTAGTCCAACTAATGATATCCAGATCCAAATCCTAGTTTGTGTAACCCAGTTAGGTTCAGTTCTGCATGATAATGAGATATATTATGATCTCTATCATAGACATTATCTAAACACCTTCCGATGGATCATAACTTTTTTGATTCAGATAATTAGTATGATCGATCATTCAAATCATTCTAATTGCTCCCAAAATCCACTAGTGACACCTAGCAGTATATGGTGGCAACCCATCAGAACTGAAAATGAATCTCTCCATGTAGTTACCTATTTGATTAAGTTCCTCTATCTTGAGCTCCGATCGGATTAGGGTTAAGGTGATCTCGTCAAATCCTAATTTTCGTCATATGAATTAATCATTCGATTCAAGTCTAATGTGAAAATCCTAATAGAAACTCTTTCTATTATTTTACTCTACCATGGCCATGGGCTTATGGACTTGATTCTCGTGACCATCATAGTGCTGCTCCTCTTCTACCGAGGTAGATAGATCTTCTATCGGTGCAATCCAATTCCTACAATGAACATGCTATAGCCAACATACATCTCAGGATTCCGAATGGCTAGGAGATCGAGTTATGGTATAGTCAAACTATAACACCCTCAAGGTGAGCTGTCGATGCACCTCAGATCAAAGAACCAGACACACCATTGCAGATTCGAGCAAGTCATCAACAAGAAGGTAGACTTCATCATGACCGCTTGAGGTGGTCAGGCTCAGTGCCCTCATTCTCTAATGAGCACCTATACTCTCGCTTCGATTTTTCTACACCATAGACTCAAGACTCATCTACCTTAAAGAAGCGATTATACACCAACCTTCCGAATCAATCACCATCCTCATGGTAATCCTACGGTCGGAAGCATTTTATAAGTTAATAATGAAAATTCATGTCTTAAATTTTCAACTCTTGAAAATATGAACTATCATTATCATTAACTCAAGGGATGTATCAAAGATACTTTCAAACATACATTGTGATAGAAAATAACCCATTTTATTATTTATAGTCAAAATTATAATTTTGCTCTTAGATGTGTATTACAAGTGTTAGCTAATTCTGGCTTCTAGGGCACATATATCTAACAAACACCCACTTGATCTTAAGCCAATTGGCTACAAATCTAAGTCCCATCTTCTTAAGGTGGGCTTCGATCTTCTATTGACCCAACGACTTTGTAAGTGGGTCTGCCGCATTGTCTGTGGAGTTGACTCTCTTTACCTCGACATAATCTATCTCGAGGTAATTGCGGATGAGGTGATATTGCTGCTCGATGTGCTTAAATTTCTGATGAGACCTCGGCTCCTTAGCAAGGGCTATGGTGCTATTGTTGTCACAGTACAGAGGAATGGCATTCGATGGCATCACTCCAATCTCTATGGTGAATTTCTTATACCAGAATGCCTCCTTCGTAGCTTCTGATGCAGTGATGTACTCTGCTTCCATGGTGGAATCTGCTATCACTGTTTGCTTGGAACTCTTCCAACTAACAGGACTATCATTACACACAAACAGACTCCTAGATGTTGACTTTCGATCGTCTATATCAGACATAAAATTCGAGTCTATATACCCCTGGACTTGGAGTTCTCCATTACCAAAAATCAACAACATATCCTTAGTTCTTCTCAAGTATTTAAGGATACATTTCACAAAAGTCTAGTATTTTTCATCTGGATTCGACTGATATCTGCTTGTAACACTCACAACATAGGCTATATTAGGTCATGTACATAACATGGCATACATGAGGCTCCCTATTGCTGAAGCATAAGGGATCTTGCTCATGCATTCAATCTCCTCTGATGTGTTGGGACACATTTTTTTGGAGAGATGAATGCCATATCTGAAGGATACTAATCCCCTCTTAGAGTTTTCCATGCTAAACCTTTTTAACACTTCCTCTATGTACATCTTCTATGAAAGACCTAGCATCCTATTCGGTATATCTCTATAGACCTTAATTCCTAGAATGAAGGATGCTTCTCCTAGGTCTTTCATGGAGAATTTATTGGATAACTAGATTTTAACTATGGTCAACATAGGAATATCATTTTCAATAAGAAGGATATCATCTACGTACAGTATGAGGAAGACTATAGCACTCTCACTGATCTTTTTGAAGTCACATGGTTCCTCCTCATTTTTGATGAAACCAAATAATTTGATCACATCATTAAAATGAGTATTCTAGCTCTGAGTTGCTTACTTAAGTCCATATATGGATCTTTGCAGCTTGCATACTTTGTGATCAGCATCACTAGATGTGAAACTTGACGGCTGTTCCATATAGATATCTTCCTTAAGATATCCATTTAAGAACATCATTTTTATGTCCATTTGCCATATTTTATAATCGAAATAAGCTGTAATAGCAAGCAATGTGTGAATAAATTTTAGCATAGCTACTGACGAAAAAGTATCTTGATAGTCAATGTCTTTGCGGTGACTATACCCTTTTGCCACTAATCTAGCTTTGAATGTCTCCACATTTTCATTTGCACCAATCCTTCTCTTATAGATCCATTTACACCCAATAGGTATTATACCTTCTAGTGGATCTACCAAGGTTCAGACTTGGTTTGAGTGCGTCGAGTCAATTTCTGACTTCATTATCTCTAACCATTTCTCGAAGTCGATATCCGATATCGCCTCATCATAGATTTTAGGATCATCACCATAAACCCCATTACCTATGAGGAACATTTTCTCTACTTCCTCTAAAATAGTACCAAGCACCTCTTAGGAGGATGGAAAACTCTTTTTGATCTACGAGGTGGAGGAGGTAGTGATTGTATTGGCTCAACCTGATTTGGTTCCACAGGGTCCTTAGCTCGTTGCTCTTGTGAGACTTTCTTCTCGAGCTTGATCTACTTTCCAATGCCGCTCTCTTGAATAAACTATTTTTTAAGAAAAATGGCATGCCGACTCACAATCACATTATGATCTTCTAGAATGTAGAAATAATATTCTAATGACTCTTTTGGATATCCTATAAATCGAGCTCTAAAGGACCTATAATCTAACTTGTCTGCTTGTTGCCTTTTGACAAAAGTCGAATAACCCCAAATACTGAGATGACTCAGACTTGGTTTCTTACCATGCCATATCTCATACGGTATGGTAGGAACGATTTTAGAGGGAACCCTATTCAGTATATATATAGCAATTAATAGACTATTTCTCCAAAGTAAATCAGGAAGGTCTATGAAGCTCATCATGGATCGACCATATCGAATAGGGTCTGGTTCATCTATTCTAAAATTCCACTGACAGTTTAAGTATTTTCAGATTTGGAGTTGCCATTATAAGAGACTTATACATTATATCTATGCTGAAGCTCGTCTCTCTACAATAGTGTATCATGATGACTAAACATCCTTTGGTATTACTAGTAACCTACACTCTCTGAAGTCAATTGAATCGGTGGATCATCAGTAATATCACTTTATAATAGAGATGTTCCTCTCCAAAGATTCTTGAGCCAGTCGCTATTATTCCTTACATGCAGACTATGGCATTGTGTCACTACACACCTTTTATATTGGCACATATAATTTCATAAAGCAATCAGTGACATCCTCGGGCTGGTCTCTGCAGATAAGACTTGATGTGCATCTCAAGATTAGTTTCCTTCACTTACTCCGGTGTAGGGAAATTGTTAACCTATCAGATTAATGATTAAGGTGTACAGGATATCAGATACAACGCGGTCTTAATGATTTATCGGATATTATATACGCATTCTTTATAAGCAGCTACATCTATCAGAATTGTCAAGTGTCTCAGACTACGTGTAGTAGTGATACAAATTCCTAGGTGACATAGAGATATAACTTTCTGTCGGCTTCCATATTTTCACCCTCTGATGGCTCCTATAGACACCCATGGGCATTATGAGGACTTATGTCATTGTATGCCTTCTATTATGTAAATTCATACGATCGCGCGCTCGCAACATTGGCTATGAAATACCACCCGAAAGTTGTAAAATAAGAGATCTACTACTTTAGGGCTCGCAATTATTCTTTTCTATTATTCGCGTCAATGAACATGCTATAGCCAATCTAAACACCTCGTTGAATCTTTTGATTAGTGTGATTACATATACACGTGGATGCACTCTGAGTTACATGTGTAGGTTCACAAATTAGATTTATCATCATACAATTCCATTCAGAAGCTATCAGGACTCGAATATCTGTTGAGATGCGCTCACCTTCATGACAGTCGCACACATAATGATATCTGGTACTGACCACAACCACTATAGCTTTGAGTTAGTCATCGACGGCAGAAGGTGACTTCCTTATGACTGCTTGAGATGGTTACACTCAGTGTACACTCATTATATATCACTAAACAGATGTGACAGTACCCTCGGTTACTCTCACATTGCTAATGGACTTGTCTGGTTACATAACCACGTCATATAAGAGAGAATACAATCGACATTTGGCAACTTCTTAAATTTCTCTTTCAACTAATAAATTAGTGTAATAGAAATGCGGATATCGCTTTAAAGGCAACCTAATATTACATTTCATGGACTCATAAGTCACCCATCTCTTCATATGAGTCGACTTCTAAACATCGGCAGTCAACCGAGGAAGAATCATAATTTACAGTGCTTATATAGACATGAAAATTCAGACTGTCTTATTTATATAAACATTTTCATGAAATTAACTATAGATTCATCTAAATCAGTATCCTTTAAAATCTCGTGAAAACTCAGTGATCACATGAGCTACGTAAATACTAACATTGTGATAGGATAGGAATATTACACAAAAAGACACCCATTCTATAATATCAAATGTTTATGGCATCGTGTCAAATCGGATAATTATGAGTTTTGCCCTATTGAATTGAGGTGATCTATATTCTTTACACGTAGTTTCACCATCTCTAATCTTCTACGTCATTCCTAAGATCCTTGCGCATGAAGCATCGAGCCAATTAAAATAATCTACACTAAAAAACCGGAGGTCCGTGTCACACTCCTAAAATTGCTGAGATTTAAGAGGAGAATCATTATCTATTAACCTATTAGATGTATAGATATGTGTTGAAAGGTACTCGGAAGTGAGAATGGCTTATGCTATTTCACCGTCGAAAGTTGAAGACTTAGATCTTTCATCTCTCTTATCTGATTATTATTCAGGGCGTGGTCCTGAAGAACTTTACTAGGTTAGGTGATCTTATCTGTCTAAGTTCGATTGCTACTTAATTGGATGCAATGCCTCTATGGCTTCCCTATTGAAGGATTGGAGCTCAGAAGTGAGCTAACGAATTATAATATCTCCATAGACCTTATGATATTTTGGAAGGGCAGATCATATGCTCGCTCATTGTATGTTGATATCAAGCTCTGGAGAGTCTGGTCGTGTATGATATCCTCTTATCTTTCCGCCACTTAAGGTTGTATACAAGCAATCCTCTTATCTCGTCTCCTATTAATTTATAGACTTCTGGGCCATAATTTCTCAAGAAAACTGACCGTGTTATTCATTGATCCTTTAGAATGGCTCAGTAGCGGGTGCCATTTCTGCAATAGAAAGATCTTATCTCAGTCTAGCATGAAGCTTAATAGGGAAGCTCTGGATAAGTAGATAGGATTACTGGCATCTCTCTCAGCCGAGGTTGAAGAAGATCGTTATCTCCTATTAAGCCAGTTGACGTTGAAGCTCGGACTGAGATTACTGTTAAACCAGCATATTCATAAGGCCCATGGCTGCCAGTCGAGTTTGAAGTTAAGGGTCCTACGAGGGTAAACAGAGACTGCTATATCTAGGCCTTATAATGCCCGAGGGTGAGTGGGGAGGGGGGTGGTGCGGTGGATAGAGGGAGGTGACCGCGAGTGACGGACGATCAGGGCGAGGCGAGTGGTGGGTTGGGTTGAGAAGCTGGGGGATGTTGCGGGGGATTGGTGGCGGTGAGGGTGGGAGGAGTGGGTGAGGTCGGTGAGGACTTCACTTTGGAGCGTGTTGTCAGAGGCTCGTTCCAGGGGAGGGGTGCGCGGGGTGGGATCGGATGCAGGTCAGGAGCGGGATGAGGTGGCGGTGGGGGAGGTAAGTGCGCAGTGGAGAGTAGTGTAGGGGGCGCGGCTGTGAAGGAAGTGAGTGGATTAGTGAGGGCTGAGTAGTGGCTGGGGTGTGAAGGAGTGTGCTGTGTGAAGCGCAGGAGAACGAGTGCTGGTGAGAGGAGGGCGGCAAGATTGGTTTGGGGGGGGGGGTGGGGGGGGGGGGGGTGTCGTTTGAAGTTCGATATGCTATTTGAAGGTTGGGCGGAACTCTATAGTCCTCCCCATAGTCAGACATTCCGAGAGTTGCACAAGGAGAATCTTTAATAATCTCCGGTAATTGAGCATTGGTGCGATTTAGATCAGCTCTTCGGATCGAATTCACTCATTTGTATACTAGAGCAGTCGAGGGTTCTCGATAAGAATATGACATCTTATTGCGGTGGCCTATTGAGACGAGAGCTTGGAGCTTGGGGGAGATCTTCTATCTTCAGGTGAGGTTGAAGGGGATCTTACTGTTAACTTACTTAGTTGGAAGGGTGTCCTTGGATACCAGTTAAAGTGCACTTGAGGTGTGAGAATCTCTTCTCCTCACGGCACAGCAGAGAGTATTGATTATTTTAAAGATCTTTGGAGCAAATCTCTCTTCATATTGAAATGTGGATCGCTGGTTGTAGTTCGTAAGCTCATGGGAGATTGACTCTTAATTTTGCAAGTTACGAGGCTTATGGAATGGAGATCTGTGTAGATTCGTCCATAGAATATCATAGTGCTCATGAGAGAATCATCAGAGGAAATTTCAAAGTATACTTATCTCTAGCCTATATGTAGGACTTTGGACCGGAGATCTGGATTCATAATCAGATTTGAATTTATTAATATCGCAACAGTATGTCGATATACCGCTCGTGGAGAATTCTTATCTTTCTCTCAGGCTTCACATCTCTCCTTTTGTCCTCTTTCACTGCTTATTGGCTCGATATAGTTGAATCACGAGTATGGCTGGAGCATGAATTAATGGATCTTTCCTCCCGTTCCGAGCATGTGGCCTTCAAAGGCGTTTCTCAACAACTATACACTCAATTAGCGAGCATAATCTCCTTCATAACAGATATTCATCTTTTGGCATAGAGATAAGGACGCATCGTTTTGTCAACAGAACGTCTCCTGGTATCCTGCAATTAATATTCAGGAGATACTAAGAATCCTCACTGCAAATTCGCACCCATGCTCGTTATATCTGAAAATAGATCTCCGGTCTCGTAATTCAATGCTTCAATCCAACCCATAGACCTCCTAAGATAAGTAGTGAGAAGATATAGATCCCTCCTTTCACGTTAATGCTCAATATACGCATTGGACTGGAAGATAAGATCTCCCCTCACGCGGTTTATTTCATACAAAATCTATATGAGATATGATCTTAAAAGATCCCGTATTCTCAACACCCTGGCAACTGCAAGAGAATAATAATAGATGCTTTTCTCCACCAAAGCTCTCTACAACCTCTCTCATCTCAGCACTCAAGACTCTTTCTTCAAAGCCATCCATCGTAGCCCTCGTTAGATAAGATCATCCTTCGCACGATCGTTCCTTATAACCTCTCCTTTGAGAGTCTCTTAGTCAAACGTTGAGAGTCACATGATCTTGATACCTCTCTAGCAACCTCGGCTATACCGGATAAAGATCTTCCCCAAGCTTCAACTTTCAACTTCGGTTGGAGAGGTAAAAGGATCACTCAATCTAATCCGCAGACTTTGAAACTTCAAAGCGCTCCTTCGAGCATCTACCGCAAGTAGATTGGAAGATCTTAAGCATCTACTCGTTTTCTTCGTTTGACGTTGCAGAATCTCCTGATTTCAGGCCTCCATTTATAGAGCGTTGATTATATTATGATCTTGTACTCTCACACTCAGCCATACGAGGTTTCATGTAGAAGCTAATACCGATACGTGCGTTCATGGGTTTAGCTCAGATATTTAGTCCCAGCCTCTACCGTCATAATCTGCGCTTTCATAGGAGATAAGAGATAGTCTATCACATTTATTTCGGAACCAGTAAGTCAAGAATTCTTGGAGGAGTGTGGATAGGAAAAGATCTCTACTCCGATAGACACTTCGGACCAAAGAAACGGTATAATCGAAGCCTTAATATCGCAATGATAAGATTCTTATTTCAAACCACATATGTGCAATCCATGTGTGATAGATCTAAGATCTCCCACCGAAGCCTTCAACTTCAAACATCAATAGTGATCGATAAGCATCTCCATATCAAATTCTTATCTGAAGCTCAGAATCGAAAGTGCGTGAATATCTATCTCCTCTGCGCATATCTCACTCCACGTTCAAATACGTGCTATGATAATCACGTTCTCCTGTCACTTCGCCTGGACTGATAATAATATCTCTGCGCTTCTCAGCAGCTTCTCAACGCTCAATTCTCACTATGCCCAAACTCAGTAGAGCATAACAGATCTATAATCTTCCTCAACATTCGAGCGTGTAAGGTCTAAAGTATATATACTCGGCATCCCTCCTTATATCGATCCTATCAACATTCAAATAGGATGATAAACTCTTTCTTGCTAATCCTCAATGTGAGAGTAGGATCTTGTTAGATATGTGTGTCCAAGATTGATCTAAGTCAGACTTGATTGACACTTGTAATATGACACTCTCTAATATGAGTACCCGACTCTCCAAACTAGAAATCGTAATTTTTATGAATATTATATCTTTGAGATACTACTATAAATAAATTAACTCAATAGATGTTGTTTTTTGACTCTAATCATATCATATCTGAGTATATCTCATATATATTTTTAATTAGAGTTTTGGGGTGAGTTAAATACATTAAACATGTAAATAAAATTCCTAAGGTTGTTTAGGGATCTTATGACAATTTCACATGTGAAAATATAAAATGAATTTTAATTGATAATTTTCTATATCTTTCAGAAGATTAAAGAAGAAAATCTATTGAGAGATCAATGAACACTCTCTCCCTCAATACTTATTATATTATATAGAACTACCAACCCTCATAAAAATGCTTCGCGGAATCGTAGAGACGAGGAGGTCATTTTAAATCCTACTTTACGGATCTTCTCTTATGAGTAGGGATAGACTGAGTGGAGATATGAACCGAAGAAGGGTGGTGTACAATCGCCTCTTCTATAATCCAGAATAGAGAGATTATTTTGATAAATTCTTATGCGTCACTTAGAAACTGCTTAGATATCTTAACTAGTAGTGAGTGAATCCACCAGTATATATAAGAATAGTAGGAGTATATACGTATATTAAAAACATCATATATGAGAGTGTTAGATGAGGACATCTGACATTGTACACCCATATGCTCAAGTCATATTCCAATTGAAGGTAATAGTTTCTATCAGAATCCCATTCTTCTGAGTGTCTCGATAAATAGTATATAACCTCAAAAATGCAAATAATAGTAGAAGTATAGATGTAGTCAAAATCTTAATGTTTATCTCTAGATGAGAGTCTTGTCACTAAGACGTGTATTTTACAACTAGTGCTACAAACATGGCATACTTCAATCAACAGATTTCTTCATCTATGAGATGGTGGGAACCTAAATTTATTATAAATGTTAATCTATTACTATTTATCTAACTCTCTATGACCTCGATCGTACTCTAGTCACCATTTCAATAAATCCTGATATGTGAGATATTTTATAATAGTCAAAAGCAAATAATAAATAATATATCTAAAAGCAAATATGATTATTCAATTATATATATGTGAATATAAATATATATTCATGCTATCCAATAGACGAGGATAAACATCTATTAGTACCTCGAAGTAATTCTATGTGCCTAGATCGTGAAGTCAAAATGCGATCTCATACATCTAGGATCTAGAAATTATATAGTAATTTTAGAGTTTAATTAGATCATGAGAGCTCAGATTATCCCTTCATATAATGCATAAAGATAATATCTCAAATTTATGTTGAAGATACACAAAGTAATCTACTAAGTAAGCCCTGTGAAAATACTTAGATCTACATTAATTATAGAACCTGGGCTGCTCAGGATACCCAAGTGTTAGAAGAAAAATCCTATTTCTCGGAGATCTAAGTCAGTTGAGAAGAGATTCTATTATAATGGAGTCTATATTCATTCAATTCTTATGAAATCTAAATCGAGAATATTATCGATAAAATATAACTA
The DNA here is from genome assembly GCA_006176705.1 of Cocos nucifera. Lineage (NCBI taxonomy): Eukaryota > Viridiplantae > Streptophyta > Magnoliopsida > Arecales > Arecaceae > Cocos > Cocos nucifera. The sequence goes on from QRFJ01003666.1 coordinate 63,138, forward strand.
TTTATATAAATTACAGAAATTATTGAAGTCGTAAGTACTATTTTAACAGTGCTTTAATCATTTATCTAATTCTTAAATACACATAATAAATTTCATAAATTTTATTACAAGAGTTAAGATCTAAATTCTCATAATATACACATGTAGTAGATGAATACTCTTATAATCATCAACACTATTGACTTGATTCCAATGTTTGGTGCACTACGAGAGGGGTTTCTGTCATTTATTAGTATTAGCTCTGTGAGTCGCGACAGGCGTGTCCTGCCACCGCCATATATCTACCTCAACATATCCCATACCAGGTAGAGGTTGGATCACTGAGTGTCCTTAGGATTTCTCTGTCGATTGAACCTCTACAATACTATAATATATAAATGTAGACTGAATTTTGACAATATGAAAGACTGTCATTCTCCAATAAATGCTCGCTTTCTGTAGATGACAATTCAAGATGTGTTTTGGTCTCTGTATATCTCGCATCGATAAAGGTGAGGTTGCTTCTGTCTGATGGTTGATCGCGTATGGTGTGCACGATCTATTACATAGACTCTGCGGATTTGTGCACCAAAATTGCACAGACCTCACCTAGAAAACGTAAACCTTTTAACTGGGTCATACAAATAAGGATTTGGATCTGATATCATCAATTGGACTAATCCAGTTTAATTGATTGAATTATATTCAATTAGGCTCAAAAAAATCATGCTAGCACACGATTGAACCTAATGTTCTCCTCTGGCATTGAAGAAGGAAGAAAAGGGGCTATGTGGCATGGGCAAAGGGAAGAAGCTCTAAATCCTAGGCACAGATAGGATTTATATAGATCCTACTGCGCCATGCAGTGCCACATCATCCCGACCAATCACGACTCTTTATGCAATCAGATCTAAATTTGATTGATGTGATAATATCATCTAATCCAATTAGATTAGAGTCCCTCACAAATCTTCTTAGGTGGCACCAAGACTGGTCAAAGATGACTCTTTGGCGCCACCCAAGTTGAATGCGTGAAGCAACTAAAGTCCCATCTGTATGGGACTCCAATCCTTATTCACTTTGGGCGCACACCTCCCTAGGCATGCACCCCTTACCTTTTTGCTATTTATCTGGGAGACAAGGGTCAAAGCTCTCTCCTATGGGTGCATGACACATGGGCAGATGTCTAAGTGTCAAAGGTTAACATTTGACCAAAGTCCAAAGATAATATTTAGTAGGTGACGAAAAATGGTAGGTGTTGTCTCAAATTTATCTCATAAATTAAGACAATTCTTTTCTGAGCTAGACAAGCTCCAATTAGACCAAGTAAAGATTTCTGAGTGAGTCCAAACATATTTAGCTCAGTCGAGATAACTTTTAATGATTGTTAAAGGAGAACATTAGGCTCAATCGTGTGCTAACATAATTTTCTTAAATCTAATTGAATCTTATTCAAATCAATTGAATTGGATTAGTCTAATTGATGATATCCAAATCCAAACCCTTATTCGTGTGATTCAGTTAGGTTCAGTTCTATATGGTCATGAGATATATTATTATCGCTATCATAGACATCATCGAAACATCTTCTGATGGATCAAAACTTTTCTGATTCAGATAATTAATATGATCGATCATCGAAATCATTCAAACTGCTCCCAAAATCCACCAGTGACACCTAGTAGTATATGGTGGCAACCCAACAGAACTAAAAATGAACCTCTCAATGCAGTTACCTATGTGATTAAGTTCCTTTATCTTAAGCCTCGATCGGATTAGGGTTAAGGTGATCTCGTCAAACCCTAATTTTCGTCATATGAATTAATCATTCAATTCAAGTCCAATGTGAAAACCCTAATAGAAACTCTTTCTATTATTTCACTCTGCCATGGCCATAGGCTTATGGACTTGATTCTTATGATCATCATAGGACTGCTCCTCTTCTACCGAGGTAGATAGATCTCCTATCGATGCAATCCAATTCCTACAATGAACATGCTATAGCCAACATATACCTTAGGATTTTGAATGGCTAGGAGACTGAGTTAAGGTGTAGTCAAACAATAACACCCTCAAGGTGAACTATCGATGCACTTCATGTCAAAGAACTAGACACACCACTGCAACTTTAAGCCAGTCATCAATGAGAAGGTAGACTTTCTCATGACTGCTCGAGGTGATCACGCATAGTGCCCTCATTCTCTAACGAGTACCTATACTCTCGCTCTAGTGTCTCTACATCATAGACTCAAGACTCATCTATCCTAAAGAAGCGATCGTACACCAATCTTTTGAATTAATCACTATCCTTATAATGATCTTACGATCAGGAGCATTTTATGAGTTAATAATGAAAATTCATGTCTTAAATTTTTAACTCTTGAAAATATGAATTATTATTACCATTAACTCAAGAGATGTATCACGAATAATTTCAAATATACACTATGATAGAAAATAACTCATTTTATTATTTATAGTCAAAATTATATTTTTGCCCTTAGATGTGTATTACAAGTGTTAGCCAATTCTGGCTTCTAGGGCACACATATCTAACAGTGAACCCTTCAGGTTATATCATATACATCTCTTTGGTCAGCTCTCCATTTAGAAAAGCTGTCTTCATATTCATCTGTCAGATCTCATAGTCTAGATGGGCAGCAATGGCAAGCATGATCTGAATGGACTTGAGCATTGCCATGTTGGAAATTATGTCCCAAAGCCAATCATCAGCATATTGATGGTTGAGATATTACAATTAATTTATTAATGAATGAAAAATATTTTGGCATCTTTTTTCTTCACAAGTTTTCATCTTCTAATGAACTCCATTATTGTGATGAAGTTCTTAGGACTATTTAGTTTCGATAAAGAGAGGATTTATCGATTAGTCCTTAAATTTATTTATGACCAAATGATAGGCTGTTAATTAGGACGACAACGTCTATCAAGCATAGGTCGCTATATGCCATATTGGTTGGTTGTCCTCTAAACCAAGGTGTGTAAAGACACTGGTATGGCATACAGATCAGATGTATGGGTATATCATCATTGAATGTGACCAACTTCAGAGCATTCTACTGTCGAGAATATCTCTGATGGGATATAGGTATCAGTATCCCTTAGACCTAAGAACACCTCAGTGACTTGCAAGCAACTCATCATGCTTTGGTACTGGACTAACTGAATTTCTAATTCAGTAATGGAAGGCTTCTGGGCATAGTCAAGTACTTGCGAAGTCAGAGTGTGATCAAGATGGAATTGACCGCTTCAAGAATTAGAGAAGAATGTATCACTGTATTTCAATATAGTAAAATCTTGGCCAGGATAATCCATCAGATGGATTTGGTATTTTAAAATACAATATGGACAATCTGATCAGAGTTGATAGTTGACCTCTGATGTGTCCTATGAGCATTTTGGTCAAGAGGATGAATTATATAGAAACTATATCCGCATGGATTCTAAGGATGGTGTTCTACACCTTCGACCTATTCGACCGTCGAGTATCATTACTAGATGGTCACTTCGATTAATATAAAAATTTATTTTTGTACTACTAGCTTAGGTTTGGATCAATGAGGTTACATGCATTAGAGTTTATGATCTGATTGGATGGTTGATCGATGATTAAGAATTGTTCTAGGATTAGACAATCAATATGATTGGTGTTTAACGTAGTACAAGTATTTTAGAAGGATCGATCAGTAATTGGATTGCTAATTGGCTTAATTTAATTTAGCCAATAGACTGAGATTAAGTCTAATTAAATATGACTTAATTAGATTTAGTTTGGGCTTGATTGGATCAAGTCCAATTGGTTTACTGGATAAGCCAAGTGTAAGGAAGAACTAGTCCTAGTCTAACTAGGACTCGGATTAACCCAATTTTCTAATTTAATTAGGAAATAAATCAAAATTAAATCTAATTTAATCTAATTTAATTAAGTTCTTAAATGGGTTAGGACTTTATTTAATTGGATTGGTTTAATCTTGATTTTATTTGGTTAAAAGATCTTGTTTGATTAAGTCAAAATAGGAGTCATAGTGTGACTAGGATTTCCTATCTCCTTGCACCACCTTGGTCCCAATGCCCTCCATACTTATTTTTTAGGTATTGTGATGCGTGCTAATTTATAGCTATGGCAAGTGCATCAGTCGATCAAGTAATAAAGTGAATGAGTAGAGTATCATCCCTAGAGGATTGGAAAATAAGTACTGAAAAGCTCTTTTCTATGCTTTATTTAGAAGATCGATTTATGAGAATAAGAAATTAAAGAACAAAATAAAGAAATAATTAGAAATTTTAAGAAAATAGAGAGAGTATAATTATTAAGGTTTTAAACTCAAGAGCAATGTATTACTAAGGCAATCGGTTCACCAACTCAGTCAATACAATATTTAGGTTATTAGATTAATTTTATTTGATGTGATGGTGGAGACTCTTAATTTATTCACTACCCTTTGGTCTAGGCATAGCAAAACTATCAATATTTATTAATTACCCTTTGGTCTAGGTATAATTTAAATAAATATTAATGCATTAAGTTTTGTGAAACCCTCTAATTAAAATATGCTGCGTCCAAAGCATACTAAAATTTTCGCATGCATATGAATTCTAATTTGATTCATAATACAAGGTATATAATCAAGAAGCAATAACATAGATGTATTTGGTCCATAACATCTATGTTCATCAGATCAATTAGAAGATGGTCATTAATCTAAAAGCATTAAGATCACATTTATATACTCCTCATGAATAAAATTTAAAATTAAAAATAAATCACACTGAATATTGCATCAAAAGAGTGGCTACACCTTAACCTTAATAAAAAAAATTTAGTTCATGATAACAAATTCAAAAATAGCAAATAAAATAAAAAGTATATAAAAAAAATTAGACTATTTGATTACTGAAATTAATTGTCCGATGCTCTTGGTGTGGAGAACTTGGTGAAGAAGAAGAAGCTCCTTGATCGATGTCTTGATTGTCGGAAGAAGAAAAGAAAAAAATTACAAACCCTTCCTTTTCTCACAAAAATCTCTCTTCTTTTTCTACCTCTCTCCTCTCTTTCTCTTCTTTTTCTTTTTTTTATTTCTTTGACTCTCTCCCTTTTCTCTCTTTTTTTTTTCTCTCACTCTCCTCCTTTTTTCTTCAGCAACAGCAGGTTTTATAGGCTAAGAAATCGATTCTTTCCCAAAATCCTTTAGAAATTAGGTTTAAAACTCTCAAAATAACTCAAATTAGGATTCTAGATGATTTTGACCATTAGATGTTGATCAAATAGTCCAAAAATCACTTAAAAATCCTTTAAAATATCCCAGATCAAGTCGAAATTCATGCCAGCCATTGGATCTATCATTGGATTGAATCTGGATCGTCTGATGGCGCACAAAGAAGGCTTCTGATCTTTAGTTTAACGTCGGGATGAATCTCAGCCGTTGGATCTCATTCGGGAGCTACGAATGTCGTTCGTCAGCGCATTCTTTTCGATCGTCCGATCAAGTCTTAATAAAAGGCATCCGTCGGATTAAACAAAATTCTCAAATTACCCTCTGTAGACTATGCGCGAGCCTGGTGTTGCGTGGACCGCCGCATTCTTCAGTTAATCAGAGCGCATTTTTTCATGTGAAATTTTCAAAATGCCCTCAAGTCGGTCCACCGTACACCGCGAAAAATGCTAATGTTAGCCTGTCGTCAGTGCTACATTAGTAGGTCGGTCTGCTGATGCGATCGAACCGGACGGTCTGCTGAGCCAATTTTCTAAACCGATTTGAATCGAACCGATTTTTTTTTTTTTTTAAATTTAATTTTGGGCTCGTTTGAGGTCCGTTTTGCCTAAAATTTATTTCATCTAAACCAAAAAAATAAGATCTTCACAATAGTGGCCTTCTTTCCTACATAAGATTAATAAAAATATTAATTTCTAAAAAAATAAATTAATTTATTTTATAATTTAATACTTTTATTAGTATATTTTTATCACTTATCACACCCCCAACTTAGTCATTGCTAGTCCCTTAGCAATGTTTTATTTAATACCATATTTTCAATAAGATTATCCATCACAAAGATAAAATCTAGGATTAAAGGATCAAAAAGTTTAGAAAATACTGCTAACTAAGCATTGAGCTTCAGAAGCAAATTTTTCAGTCAATACAATTAAAAACTTTCTTAGAGTACATCAAAGATCTATAGCACTTGTGTTCGTGATGACTAACTTTAGCATTTCAGTATTAAATTAAAAGAACAAAAGTATCCTCTCTTATCACCTATTTTGGTCAATTTTCTATACATTCTCAATTTTATACTCATGAATTAAGGTAGCTTTCACACTGCCTTCCTTTTTTTTCTTTTTTTTTTTTTACTGTGCTGAGCATCCTGGCCTTTCCTTCACCATTTTACGTGAATTTTCACACTTGACCTAGGTGCAGAGACCCAGTTACTAGGCTTTGGGCAATCCACATATACTCTATCTTTTGCACTTTATTTTATAGGCAGGTAGCTCTTTCCTTAAATTCAAGTTTCTTTGATTAGAATGTATATTAATTATCAATTTTCAGTGATAATTGAATCCTCAGTTGGCCTTATAATCAATACCTACTTTGCCTTGTTAGTGTGCATGTGCAATTAGAAGTGCTAATAGTCTTTTAATGACCTAAATAGGCTGCTAAAAGTTGACCAACTAATCTACTTCTTTAACTCATTACATTCATTAGCAAATAATTCTATCTTTTATCACTTATCCAGTTTATCTTGCTCAAGATTTTCTTCTTGACACATGATTTTTTTTTTTTTTTTTAACTTATTCTACATTGTCTTAAAGGAGAAAGAAAAATAAAGGGTGTAATAAAGGATAGGAAGGAATACACCTGATTTGGTTCAGTCTGGTTCTTTGGAGCTTTGAAATTTTACTTGAGCTCTCATTGATTTTTCTCTGCAAAATTGAAAATACAGACCAAAGCAGTAAAAGAGAAACAACAAATTACTAAAAAAATAAAAGAAAAATGATCAAAACTAAAAAGAAAAGAAACAACCTATCTAGTAGTTCTGATTTATAGTCTTCAGCTTGACTTTCTTTGAGTTCTAAAGTGGATCAATCTGGTGCCACTTCAATTGGAATACTTTCATGTTTGGTCGATCCTTTTTCAATTGGACATTGCTAGCTTTTATAGTCTCAAACCTATTTTCTACAGAATTCTCATATAATGGATTGTCAATAATATCAATTAGAAAATAAGTTTGATTATCATCAATATGTTTAGTATCTTTGAAAACATTAAAAGTAACTTGTTCGTCTTGGACTCTAAGAATTAATTTTTCTTGTTGAACATCTATTAAAGCTCCTCCAGTAGCTAAAAAGGGTCTCCCTAAAATAAGGGGTACATCATAATCTTCTTTCCATATCAAGAACAATAAAATCAACAGGAAAAATAAACTTGTTTACCTTTACCAAGACATCCTCCACTATACCTCTTGGATATTTAATGGATCTGTTCGGCTAATTGAAGAGTAATAGTGGTAGGCTTTGGTTCTCCTAGACCCAGCTTCCTGAAAATAGAAAAAGGCATGAGATTAATGCTTGCTCCTAAATCACATAAAACTTTATCAAAACTACAATCACCAATAATGCAGGGGATAGTAAAACTCCCTGGATCTTTTAGCTTCTGTGGTAATTTATTTTGAAGTATTGCTGAGCATTCTTCATTCAAATTTATTCTCTCATGCTCCTTCAGCTTTTTCTTATTTGTTAGGATTTCTTTGAGAAACTTGGCATACCTGGGCATTTGAGTAATAGCATCTACAAAAGGAATATTAATATGTAAATTCTTTAAAATTTTGAAAAAGTTAGAAAATTTCTTATCTGGATGCTGTATTTGTCTCTCTGGGAATGGTAGTGGCGGCACGTAGGGCTTCACATTTGGATCAGCAAACCATATACCTGGAGACCATCCATCTGCTGGTTGTTTTGGTGACTGATGAATTTTAGTTGATGGTTCCTTATTTGTAGTTGGCTCTTCAGTCTCATTCTTCTGATGTGGCTCCTCCAGCTTTGTACCACTTCTTAGGGTGATAGCATTGACTTGCTCCCTTGGATTTGTCTCCGTATTGCTTGGCAAGGATCCTTGAGGTCTCTCGGAGATTATCTTAGCCATTTGACCTATTTGCATCTCCAAGTTTTCGAATTGCTGCTGTTTGGTCCTGTTGCCTAAGTTTGGCTTCCAAATTTTTTATAGTTGCTTCTTGGTTTTGCATAAATTTGACCATCAGCTCTTCCATGTTGGACTTCTTTTCAGGTACTTGGAATCCATTGATAGGGGGTGGCATTTTTTGATTAATGTTGTGCTGCATAGAATTTAGTAGGAGATTTTGAGTTTGCTCCAGTTGAGAAATTTGGGTGCTGTCTCCATATCCTCCACCCTTGATTGTATGTGTTGGCTAGTAGGGATTAGGAAGAGAATTTTAGCTTTTGTAAAGAGAAAGGAAATAACCTAATCTAATATCATATGACACCCTATTAATTTTAAAAGTATCACAAAGTTCAAGAAAATTAGAAATATAATCATCAGCTGTGAATCAGATTGTCATTTAGCAAAAGGATTACCTGATCTGGATCAATTGCTCGTATCGTGTCCTCCTCCACACAGGTCACTAAGTAATGTACTCTGAATCATGACACAATAGGTGCCAAAAACTTGATGCGTGCTAATTTATAGCTATGGCAAGTGCACCAGTCGATCAAGTAATAAAGTGAATGAGTAGAGTATCGTCCCTAAGTACTGAAAAGCTCTTTCCTATGCTTTATTTAGAAGATCTATTATTAGGGTTTTAAACTCAAGAGCAATGGATTACTAAGGCAATCGGTTCACCAACTCAGTCAATACAATATTCAGATTTTTAGATTAATTTTATTTCATGTGATGGTGGAGTCTCCTAATTTATTCACTATCCTTTGGTCCAGGCATAGCAAAACTATTAATATTTATTAATTATTCCTTTGGTCTAGGTGTAATTTAAATAAATATTAATGCATTAGGTTTTGTGAAACCCTCTAATTAAAATATGCTGCGTCCAAAGCGCACTAAAATTCCTGGCATGCATATGAATTCTAATTTGATTCATAATACAAGGTATATAATCAAGAAGCATTAACATAGATGTACTTGGTCCGTAACATCTATGTTCATCAGATCAATTAGAAGATGGCCAGTAATCTAAAAGCATTAAGATCAGATTTATATACTCCTCATGAATAAAATTTAAAATTAAAAATAAATCACACTGAATATTGCATCAAAAGAGTGGCTGCACCTTAGCCTTAGTAAAAAAAAATTTAGCTCATGATAATAAGTTCAAAAACAGCAAATAAAATAAAATATATATATATAAAATTAGATTGTTTGATTGCTGAAATTGATTATTCGATGCTCTTGGTGTGGAGAACTTGGTGAAGAAGAGGAAGCTCCTTGATCGATGTCTTGATTGTCGGAAGAAGAAAAGAAAAAAATTACAAACCCTTTCTTTTCTCTCAAAAATCTTTCTTCTCTTTCTACCTCTCTCCTCTCTTTCTCTTCTTTTTCTTTTTTTTTATTTCTCTGACTCTCTCCCTTTTCTCTTTTTTTTTTCTCTCACTCTCCTTTTTTCTTCGGCAACAGCAAGTTTTATAGGCTAAGAAATTGATTCTTCTCCAAAATCATTTAGAAATTAGGTTTAAAACTCTCAAAACAACTCAAATTAGGATTCTAGATAATTTTGACCATTGGATGTTGATCAAACGGTCCAAAAATCACTTAAAAATCATTTAAAATATTCCAAATCAAGTCAAAATTCATGCCAGCCATTGGATCTATCATTGGATTGAATCTAGACCGTCCGATCGTGCATAAAGAAGGCTTTTGATTTTTAGTTTAACGTCGGGATGAATCTTAACTATTGGATCTCGATCGGGAGCTGCAGATGCCGTTCGTCAGCGCATTTTTTCGACCATCCGATCAAGTCTCAGTGAAAGGCGCCCATCGGATTAAACAAAATTTCCAAATTACCCTCTGTAGACCATGCGTGAGCCTGGTGTTGCATGGACCACCGCGTTCTTCAGTCAATCGGAGCATGTTTCTGAAGAGAAATTCTGATTTTCCGGTCCAGGTTCGTCCAGATCTGATCAGATCAAGAGATATATTTCAAAATTTTTTCTCTTGATCCCAATCAGATCTTGATATGTTTCAGATTTGATTCTTATTATTTTAATAAATAAAATAAAATAAGATAAATTAAATCAAATTTAATTTACCTGATTTGGGTAATCCTATTACCCTGTAGATGATCCTGATTGCAGCGGAAGGTTCTGGATCTAGCCATGCAAGCGCCTGGCCTCTACCGGTATCCACTCGGGTTGGATCTGGAGATCCTCTTCTTCTCTATCACTGTCTCCAAAAATTAGATCTGGATCTGATCTGGAGGATCTTCAAAACTCCTTTTGAAGATCAGCAGTCGTCCTTTGCAGCAGTGCAGCCTTCTTCTTTTGATCGCCTTTCTTTTGATCTGGAACGCACCAACCAAAATCCAAAACTCTTTTGGACGTGGAGAGGAGAAGGAGGAGAAGTTTAGGCATGGAGGAAGAGGAGAGAAGCAGCCTTGGGGCGTGGGAAATCTCTATTCAATTGCATTCTCAATCTGAGTTGGGCGCAGGGTCTTATTTATAGACTAAGCGTGATCCAACTCCTCTTATTCTCAACCAATCACAACCCTTTGTGAAATCAGATCTAAATCTGATTGGTTGGAATAGAGTCCCCTGGATTCCTCCTTAGAGGGCGCCTAAGACCAGTCAAACTGGATTCTTAGTAGAACTTTGATTGGAATCCAAAAGGGAGGTGGAGTCCTTGTCCAACAAGGACTCCAAGGCGCCTCCAAGGCGCAGTCCCTAGGGTGGCGTGCGCCCTCCTCCTTGCCTAGGTTCTGGCAGGGGGACAGGCCCCCACCAGTTCTCCAATAGGTGCGTGACACGTGGACAAAAGTCAAAGTGTCTATGGTCAACATTTGACCAGTCAAAGGTCAACTTTTGACCAAAGTCAAAGGACCAAAAATGGCAGGTGACCAAAAATGGCAGGTCATGTCTTATAAAATAAGACAACCTTCTCTAACTTGGACAACCTCCAGTTAGACCATATGAAGGCCTCTGATTGAGCACAAACTCCTTTGGCTCAGTCAGGACAACTTATTTGTGATAGTAAAAGAAGAACGTTAGGTTCAATCGAGTGCTAGCACGATTTTCTTGAACCTAATTGAATCTCATTCAGATCAATTGAACTAGATTAGTTCAATTGATGATCACCAGATTCAAACCCTTGTTTGTGTGACCCAGTTAGGTTCAGTTCTGTATGGTAATGGGATATGTCATGATCTCTATCATAGACATCATCGAAACTCCTTTCGATGGATCAGAACTCTTCTGATTCGAACAGCTAGAATGATCGATCATCTAAATCATTCTAATTGCTCCCAAAATCCACCAGTGACACCTAGCAGTATATGGTGGCAACCCATCAGAGCTGAATGCGAACCTCTTGGTGCAGCTACCTGTGTGATTAAGTTCTTCTATCTTGAGCCCCGATCAGATTAGGGTTAAGGTAAACTCGTCAAAACCCTAGTCTCTGTCATATGATATAATCATTCGATTCGAGTCCAATGTGAAAACCTAAATAGAAACTCTTTCTATTATTTCACTCTGCCATGGCCATGGGCTTCAGGACTTGATTCTCATGATTATCATAGGGCTGCTCCTCTACCACCGAGGTAGATAGATCCCATCTTGATGCAATCCAGTTCCTACAATGAACATGCTATAGCCAACATACACCTCAGGGTTCCATATGGCTAGGAGACCGAGTAATGGTGTAGTCAAACTATAACACCCTCAAGGTGAACTGCCGATGCATCTCAGGTCAAAGAACCAGACACACTACTGCAGCATCGAGTCAGTCATTGACGAGAAGGTAGACTTCCTAATGACTACTCGAGGTGGTCACGCTCAGTGCCCTCGTTCTCTAACGAGTACCTGTACTTTCGCTCCGGTGTCTCCACACCGTAGACTCAAGACTCATCTACTAAAGAGAAGCGATCGTACACCAACCTTCCGGATCAATCACCATCCTCGTGATGATCCTATGGTCGGGAGCAGTTTATGAGTTAATAATGATTATTCATGTCTTAAATTTTCAACTCTTGAAAATATGAATTATCATTACCATTAACTCAAAGGATGTATCACAGACACTAAATACATAGGTGTGATAGAAAATAACCCATTTTATTGATTATAGTCAAAATTATAATTTTGCCCCTAGAAGTGTATTACAAGTGTCAGCCAATTCTGGCTTCCAGGGCACATATATCTAACAATCTCCCACTTATCCTAAAGCCAATTGGCTACAAGTCTAAGTCCCATCTTCTCAAGGTGGGCTTCGATCTTCTGCTGGCCCAACGGCTTTGTAAGTGGGTCTGCCACATTATCTGCGGAGTTGACTCTCTTGACCTCAACGTAACCTTTCTCAAGGTAATCGCGGATGAGATGATATCGCCGCTCAATGTGCTTGGACTTCTGGTGAGACCTCGGCTCCTTAGCAAGGGCTATGGCGCCATTGTTGTCGCAGTAAAGAGGAATGGCATCTGATGGCATTACTCCAATTTCTGCAGCAAACTTCTTGTACCAGAAATAAATATCGATTCGAGATTCCAATTGAAAACCTAAATAGAACTCTTTCTATATTCACTCTGCCAATGGGCTATGGGCTTCAGGATACTTGATTCTCATGATTACATAGGTGCTGCTTCCGTACTGCTACCACGAAGGTCAGACTAGCATCCCATCTTGATGCAATCCTCCTACAATGAACAGTGCTAACGCCAACATACAACCTCGGGTTCCATAGTGCTAGAACCGAGTAATGGTGTAGTCAAACTATAACACCCTCAAGGTGAACTGCCGATGCATCTCAGTGTCAAAGAACCAGACACCACTACTGCAGCATCGAGTCAGTTATTGGACGGAGAAGGTAGACTTCCTAATGACTACTCGAGGTGGTCACGCTCAGTGCCCTCGTCTAACGAGTACCTGTACTTTCGCTCCGGTGTCTCACACCATAGACTCAAGACTCATCTACTAAAGAGAAGCGATCGTACACCAACCTTCCGGATCAATCACCATCCTCGTGATGATCCTATGGTCGGGAGCTGTTTATGAGTTAATAATGATTATTCATGTCTTAAATTTTCAACTCTTGAAAATATGAATTATCATTACCATTAACTCAAAGGATGTATCACAGACACTAAATACACAGGTTGGATAAAAAATAACCCATTTTATTGATTATAGTCAAAATTACAATTTTGCCCTTAGAGAGTGTATTACAGTGTCAGCCAATCGCTTTCAGGGCACATATATCTAATAGTTTCTTCATATGAAAATTCTGAAACCCTCAAAGTCGGTCCATCGTGCGCCATGAAAAATATTGACGTCAGCGCTGCATTAGTGGTCGGTCTACTGATGCGATCAAATCGGACGATCTACTGAGCCAATTTTCTGAATCAGTTGAACTGGATCGGGTTTTTTGAAATTCAATTTTGGGCTCGTTTGAAGTCCTTTCGTTTGAAAATTTATTTCATTGAATCAAAAAAAATAAGATCTTTACAATGATGGCCTTCTTTCCTACATAAGATTAAAAAAAAGATCAATTCTAAAAAATAAATTAATTTATTTTATAATTTAATACTTTTATTAGTATATTTTTATTGCTTATCATATTGTTCATGAAAATTCCTTTCTCCTGATTTTCAATGCCCCCTCTCTCCCTCCAGGTCATTATTGGAAGTTAGGTGGAAGACCAAGTCAAAGGAGGAATTGGTTTTGCTTAGGATTTTATGAGATAGAATCTTGTTGACCAAAACATCTTTTCTTGAGTGCCACCTCCTATTTTAATTAATTCTTATCTTATTCCATGAAAATAATCTCCTTTTTTGTGTACCCTTCCTTGCTGGTCCATGCCAAAATTATGAGGAGGCACCCAAATTTGACCTAACTTGAACTCTTCTTTTTTCCTATTATATTAGATGAATTTTATTTTGATTTTTTCATAGAATACAGAGCTTTAGGAGAGTTTGGTGTGTGCAAAAATTAGAGGAAGATGGTCCTTGGGCATGGGGGTTCCATAAGGCATCAAACTAAGTGTCTAGGTGAGAGAAAAGAGAAGAAGAAGAGGATCTTCTCTAGGGCTATTTTATTTTTAATCTCTCCTTTTTTTTAAATTTCTTTTAAAGAATCTTAGATCAGTAAACTCTCATCTTCCTTCGTTATATTTAGAGATCTAAATTTTGAAGAAGGGAGCATCGGATCGACCATCGAAGAAGGATCAACATAGTACTGAGCATGTTGTGCTGATTCCTACATCGAATTTTAGATCAGAGATCATAGGCTCGTGTGGACGACTCCTAGAGGCTGATGCATGTGTGACTCATGAATTCATCCTCAAGCCTGGATCAGCAAGTTAGAATATCTAAACTTGCTCAGATAATAGATCTGATCTATAAATTCATACCTGCATTTGATGTAGGTAGGTCTAGGTTGATTTGATCAATCTTTATCTTTCTTATTTGATTTTAATTTTTGATTTAATATCATACCTTAATCATGTAATAGATCTAAGATCTAGGTATTACATGATTATTTAAATAAATTTTAGATTTATTATAGTCTTCTTCGTGTAAGATCCTGAAAAAGTTTGAGAGATCTACTTGTGAAATCTTAGATCTAATTTCTTCAATTTTGTTAGTATATGTGCCTTAGAAGCAAAATTGCCTAACACTTGTAATACACATCTAAGAGCAAAATTATAATTTAACTATAAAATAATAAAATAAAATTATTTTGTTAGATATGTGCGTCCTAGAAGTCAGAATTGGTTGACACTTGTTATACACTTTTAAGGATAAAATTATAATTTTGAACTATAAATAGTAAAATGGGTTATTTTTCTATCATAATGTATATTTAGTGTCTGTGATACATCCCTTGAGTCAATGACAAGTGATAGTTCTTATTTTCAAGAGTTAAAAATTTAAGATCTGAATTTTCATTTATTAACTCATAAAATGCTCCTGACCGTAGCGATCATTATGATGAGGATGGATGAGGATGAGTGCGAGGGAATGTGTATAATCATTTTTTATGGTAGATGAGTTCTAAGTCTATAGTGTAGAGACACTAGAGGCGAGAGTACAGATAAATCCGTTAGAATGAGGGCATTGAGCGTGACCACCTCGAGCAGTCATTAGGAAGTTTACCTTTTCATCGGATGACTAACTTGAAGCTACGGTGTTCGGTCTGGTTCTTGATCCAAGGTGCATCGACAGAGAGGGTGTTTATAGTATTGACTACACCATGACTCGGTCTCCTAGCCATTCAAAATCCTAAGGTGTATGTTGGCCATAGCATGTTCATTATAGAAATTGAGTTGCACCAATAGGGAATCTATCTACCTCGGTAGATAAGGAGTAGTCCTATGATGATCATAGAGAACCAAGTCCATAAGCCCATGGCTGGTAGAGTGAAATAATAAGAATAGAGTTTCTAAGGTTTTCACATTGTGACTTGAATCGAATGATTAATCATATGACGGATTAGGTGTTTGACGAGATTACCTTAACCCCAATCCAGTTGGGGCTTAATTAGAAGAACTAATCACATAGGTAATACACCAAGAGGCTTCATTTTAATTCTAATGGATTGCCACCATATGCTGTGAGGTGTCACTGGTGGATTTTGAGAGTAATTAGAATGATTTAGATGATTCAATCATACTAGTTGTCTGAATCAGAAAAGGTTCTGATCCATCGAAAGGTTTTCAATTGAATGTCGATGATAGAGATCATGACATATATCATTACCATACAAAACTAAATCTAACAGGATCAACAAAAACAAGAGGTTTCGGATTTGGATACTCAATCATTGGACTAATCCAATTTAATTGATTTGAATTAGATTCAATTAGGTTCAAGGAAATCGTGCTAGCACATGATTGAGCCTAATGTTCTCCTTTAGTTATCATAGAGATTTATCTTCGACTGAGCAAAATGTCTCGAGCTCACTCAGTACTTTTACTTGGTCTAACTAAAATTATCTCAGGATAGAAAAGAATTATCTTAATTTATGAGATGAATTTGAGACAACACCTCCTGATTTTCATCACCTGCTAAATCCTATTTCGGACATTTGGTCAAATATTGACCTTTGATACTTAGATATTTTGCCTATGTGTCAAGCCATCATAGGAGAGAGTTCTTGGACCTGTCCACCTACTACTAAAAAGTAGATGGATGAGGGGTGCATGGCCTAGGGAGGTGTGCTATCCATGGATAAAGTATCTGGAGTCCGTTACTGAGGACTCCAGTTGCTTTGGGGGATTCTACTTGGATGGCGCCTAAAAGACTGCTTTTGACCTAATCTGTGTGCCATCTAAGGATGATTTATAGAGGGCCCTCATCTGATTAGATTAAGATGATGTCATCCACCAATCAGATTTAGATCTATTTGTCACAGAAAGCCATGATTCGTCAGGATGATGTGGCACTGCATGGCACATAATGTCTATAAAATCCTATCTACATCAAGATCAAAGATGCTTGACCCATTGCCCATGCCACAAGGCTACCCTTCTTCCTCCTCCATGCCACCTTCAAGTGTTCTCTCTTCTATCCATTGCCCAGGAATATTTTGACAGGGTTTTTCAAAATTTGGCGATCCAAGCAAGAGAAAGGCGACAGGAAGAAGGAAGAAGGCAGCACTGCTGCAAGAGACAACTCACATCTTTGAAAGGAGTTTTGAAAGATCTTTAAAATTAGATCTAGATCTGATTTTTGGAGAAATAATAAAGAAGGAGGAGATCTCGAGATTCTATCCAAGTGGATATCGATAGAGGTCAGGCACTGCATGGCTAGATCCAGAACCTTAGGCAGACATCAGGATCATATCACAGGGTAATCAGATTACCTCACATAAGAATAAAATAAAATTAGATTTAATTTATTTTTTATTAGATTAATATATATAAATCTAAAAAATTCTCAAATCTAATCTGCATTCAAGAGTTGAAAATATCTCTCTGATTCAATCAGATCTGAACAAATCTGATCCGAAAAACTAGATTTTTTTCTTCAACCGGTATCAGAGCCAGATTGCATTTTCTTTAGATCTAATTTTATTTTAATTTTTGATTCTGATAATTTGATGATTTCAGATGTCACATTAGATGTAATTAGATCTAAAATTAAAAATTAAAAAAAATTAATAATTTAGATTAAGTTGTATAAAATGCATGACTAGTGTGGAATAAAATTATTCTTTGTATACTCTAGCATGATCATAATTTAATTTGATTAGTTATAATTTTTAGATCTATTTATTTTATTATTTTTAATGTTATAAATATTATATAATAAGATTAAAAAATAGAAAATAAAATTATTTAATTTTTGTTCATATGAGATATGATGAATGCATGTTTAGACTAGTTGTAGAATAGTTCTAATAATTATCTAGAATAGATTTTATTTGAATTGATCAATTTTAAATTGATTTTTTAGATGATTATGAGATAATTTAAAATCTGAAAACATGCATGATATTAGATTATCATAGTTGGAAGATGTATGCAAAATATATTTATAGTTAGATCAATTTTTTATAATATGAGATATATAATGTAGATCTAATAGTTTTAAGTATTTCATATTTCTGATTAAGGCCTTCCCTTCGTCGTCCAGTCATAAGAATAAAGTATGGTTAAATGTCCTCTCCTCACATTTGATGGAGTGTTCTTATGATGTGTAGGGGGTCTGCCCATTCATCCTTAATCAAAAATCTAAAACTTATTTTCTACAAAATTCTAGATCCTAAAATCCTAGGATTTTATTTACAATTTTATTTATGAACCCTATACTTAATTAAGAATTAAGATTATGAAATATGTTAAGTCTAAAATTAAGAATTTTAGATTAAGAAACATATTCAAAATTAGGTTCAAGCTTAGGTAGCTCAAATTAGGTCTAGCGGTTGATCAAACCGAATCAAGAGTTGGTTAGATGGGATCAAAAGTGCTTAAATTGATCAGTCTAATAGGATTAAGTCTGGATCAAGATCGAATCACACGAGTAATCGATCAAACTAAGATCTAATTAGGCTCAGTGGTTAGAGTCTGAATTGTAGGCTAACCTGATTGGTTCTGGCTCAATAATTTGGTGTCTAAGGTAAGTCTGGCTGATACGATCGACTGATTTTTAATTGGGAGCTACTCGACTTGAATGTATTTTTGTCGAAGTTAATGGCATATCCTCCACCGATGTCATTTTATCTGGCCATATTTGTCGATCCAGTCCTGATCTAAGGTGGTATAACAATCCGAGCTAACCTATGCCACTAGGTTAGTCATAATTATTATGGCTATTGTAAGTCAAGTTTAAAGAGATCTAAATTAAATCTTTCTAAGAAAAAGTTAAGTCTAAGGTCTTCATCCATTATAAATATGCAGGCCCTTTTTCGGGGTTAATTGATCTCGGCTGGTCACAGTGGTTTAGTTGCACCAGGAGATACAAACCATGTCTATTAGCATTGGATGCTACGGGCTGGAGGATAAATTGGGTCAATATTTCAGACATGGTGAGAGACCCAATTTGAAATCCAATCTGTGCAAATGATGGATCTGCTACTTAACTAAGGAGTGGATCAATATTCTGGGCATGGTGAGATTCATGAATTAGAGATCAAGTTTGGAGCACCATGATTAGAGAATCATTGGACAAGAGTTGGTCCACTCATTGGTTAATCCATCACCAATAACTGTTAGGTGAGGTGATGAGTCAGTTAGTGGAACTGCACCACCCATTAGAAATCTATAATCATAGAGATTTTGCATCTCTATAGAGGGAGTGTAGGGATCCAAGAAAATAGTGGAAGCTAATTTGTTTAAATATTAAACCCCTAAATAAATTGATCAAGTCTTAATTATAATATTTAACTAAATATTTTGACTCTCTACAGGAAAAAGCTAATGTCAGCATCCAATCCACTAGCATGTATCCTGGACACCCACAGACTGACAGACTAATTATAAAGGATTGGCTCCAAAACTTCAAAATCATTTTGGATTCTGACAAATTAACTCATGTATTGGATCAAGGATTCTCTCACCATTACCAGCTTATCCATCTGCTGAATAGAGAGCAATTTTTGATAAAGTGGATGGACAAAAATAATAAGCTTAGATACTACATGTTAGGCTCGATGTCGATGAGCTTCAGCTCCAACATGAAGATATCAAGACTGTCCACCAAATGTTGGCTCACTTGCAAGAGAAATGTTTGGTGAACAGAGTCGTGCAGCAAATATCAGGTCACTAAACTACTATTCAAGGCTAAAATGCATGATAAGGCAGTCAGTCTAAGATCATTTCTGATGATGATCAAGAATTTGAACTGAGAGCTTAAGAAGCTCAAAGTAAAGTTGACTTGATCTATAGAATGATATAATTCTGCAATCCTTGACTGATGCATATGGACAGTTTCATCATGAACTACTATTGCATAAACTTAAAAATACTCTGTGCTGAGCTTATGAACATGCTGGTTACTCTTGAGCTTTCAATGAAAGGTTTAAAGGCTCATATTTGCTATGGAATGGACTTCTTCAAGAGAAAGTCTTTTGGAAAGAAGAAAGAAGTTTGTGAAAGGCAGAAGATAGAAGGAGAAAGAAAAAGAAGGCAGAGCTAAAGAGAAGGCGCTGACAAAGAAAAGTATTTTCATTGCACACTGACGCCATTGGAAGCGGAACTGCCCTACATACCTAGCCACCCTAAAGAATAGGAAGCAGGTCCTTCTAGAGGTATGCTGGTTATTGAATCTAACCTTACAATTTTCTCTACATCTAGTTGGTCTTGACTCTGGTTCTAGTGCTCATTTGTGCACTTTCATGAGGGTCATGAGGATAGTAGAGCTGAGCGATGGAAGATGAATCTTAACGATTGAAAAACGGAGCAAGGATTGCTGCTGTGCCATGGGAACCTACCTTCTCGACTATCATCTGTTTAGATTTAGGTACTTAAGGATTGTTATATGTGCTGCAGTAGTAGCTAGGAATTTGATTTTTGTTCATGTTTAGCACTAAAAGGCTATGTAATAGTTTTCTTAAGGACCATTTGTAACATTCTTATATGAAAAAATAAAATTGCAATGATTTCTTATTAATGGTCTTTACCAGTTACATATGATGACTATTTTTAATATCAGCAAAATGTCAATGCCATAAAATCAAAATGACCAAGATAGTCCAAACGATAGTATCTATGGCACCTAGACTAGGTATATAGTAGAAGATAAGGTGTTAACAAATTGGAGAAATTGGACTAGAGTCCATTGACTTTCGAGTCATATCTAATTTGTGATCAATCTTCATGGCAAAATGACTAAACTTTCTTCTTGGAGATGGGAAAGGGCCACGGAATTCTACTTGCCTTAGTACATACTGATGTGTGTGGCCCATTTGATGTGGTCGGCTAAAGGCAATTTTAGTCTACTTTCATAACCTTCATCGATGATTTATCTCGATATGGGTATGTGTATCTTATAAGAACATAAGTCTGAAGCCTTTGAAAAGTTTAAAAAAATTCAGACATGATGTAGAAAACAAATCAAAAATCCATTAAGATTCTTCGATCAAATCGAGGAGGTGAAATCCCTTAGTCGGAAATTTCTGGACTATCTCAAAAAAAATGGCATAGTCTCTTCAATGGACTCCATCTGAAACATCTCAACTCAATGGGATTTTCAGAATGGAGGACAATCTTCTATTAGATAGTGTTCCAATCCATAATAAGTCTCATAGAGCTTCTTGATTTTTTTTTAGAAAATAGTTTGTTAACTGTATATATTTACTGAATATGGTCCTTCTAAAATAGTTCCTACCCAACCGTATGAGATTTGGCATGGTAAGAAACCAAGTCTGAGTCATCTCAGAATTTGGGTTGTTCGACTCATGTCAAAGACAACAAGCAGATAAGTTAGACTATAGGTCTTTAGAGCTCGATTCATAGGATATCCTAAAAGAGTCATTAGGATAATTATTTCTACATTCCAGAAGATCAACAATGTGATTGTGAGTTGACATCCCATCTTTTTTGAAAAATAGTTTATTCAAGATGCAGCATGAAATAGCAGATCAAGCTAGAGAGAAAGTCTCCCAAGTACAAAGAGCTAAGGACCTTTGGAACCAAATCAGGTTGAGCTAATAACAATCACTACCTCCTCCACCTCGAAGATCGAAAAGGATTTTTGTCCTTCGAGAGGATACTTAGGTACTATTTCAGAGGAAGTAGAAAATGTTCCTCGTAGGTAATGGAGTTTAATGTTGATGAATCCAAAATCTATAACAAGGTGGATATTAGATATCAACTCCGAGAAATGGTCAGAGCAAATGAAGTCAGAAAAATTGACTCGATGCACTCAAACCAAGTCTGGACCTGGTGAATCCACCAAAGGTATAGTACCTATTGGGGTAAATGGATCATAAGAGAAAGATTGGTGTAATGAGAATGTAGAGACATCAAAGCTAGATTAGTGGCAAAAGATTATAGTCAGTGTGAAGGCATTGACTATCAGGATACCTTTTCGTCAATAGCCAAGCTTAAATTCATTTGCACATGCTTGCTGTTTGTAGCCTATTCGATTATGAAAATATGGCAAATGGATGTGAAAATGACATCTTAAATGAATATCTTGAGAAAGATATCTATTATGGAAATAGCTGCTGGGGGTTTCACATCCAGTGATATTAATCATAAAGTGATGCAAGTTGCAAAGGTCCATATATGGACTTAAAGCAAGTACTCGGAGCTGAAATACTTATTTTAATGATGTGATTAAATTATTTGATTCATCAAAACGAGGAGGAATCATGTATTCAGAAAAGATTAGTGGGAAGCTGACTATTATCTTCCTCATACTTGTACGTGGATGTATCCTCCTTATTGGAAATGATATTCTGATGTTGACATAGTTAAAATGGGTTATCCTAAAGAATTCTCTATGAAAGATCTAGAGAAGCATCCTTCATTCTTGAATCAAAGTCTATAGAGATAGACCAAATAGGATGCTAGATCTTTCACAGAAGATGTACATAGAGGAAGTGCTAAAGAGGTTTAGTATGAAAACTCAAGAGGAGATTGGCACCCTTCAAACATGGCATTCATCTCTCCAAGAAAATGTTTCCCAACATACCAAAGAAGATTGAACCTTATGAGCAAGATCCCTTATGCTTCTACAATATGAGAGGCCTCTTGTATGCCATGTCTAGTACACGACCTAATATAGCCCATGCTGTGAGTGTCACAAGCCAGATATCAGTCAAATCCAGAAGAAAGAACAGGACTTCTATGAAATGTATCCTTAAGTACTTAAGAAGAACTAAGAATATGTTCTGTGGTTTTTTTGGTAATGGAGAACTCAAAGTCCAAGGGTAATAACGGACTTAAATTTTATTGTCCGATATAGATGATCAAAGTCAATATTTGGGAATCTATTTGTTGTGTAATGTGGTGCTGTAGTTGGAAGAGTTCCAAACAGACGATAATAGCAGATTCCACCATGGAAGCAAAATATATTACTACGTCCAGAAGCTTACGAAGGAGGCATTCTCATAACAAGAAAGTTCACCACAGAGATTAGAGTGATGCCATCGATGCCATTCTGCTGTACTGCGATAATAATGGTGCCATAGCCCTTGCTAAGGAGCCGAGGTCCTCACTAAAAATTCAAAACACACGAGCGGCGATACCACCTACATTCCAGATTACTCGAGAAAGAATACGTCGAGGTCAAGAGAGTCGACTCTATAGATAATGCTATAGATCCACTTATAAAGCCGTTGGGCCAAGAAGATCGAAACACCTGAGAAATGAACCTAGATTTATAGCCATTGGCTTTAGGTCAAGTGGGAGTTTGTTAGATATGTGAGCCCAAGAGCCAAAATTGGCTGACACTTATTATACCTTCTAAGGATAAAATTATAATTTTGACTATAAATAATAAAAATAAATTATTTTCTATCATAAGTATATTTAGTAGTCCATGTATATCCCTTGAGTTAATGGCAAAATGATAGTTTCTTTTTTCAAGAGTTGAAAATTTAAAGAATATGAATTTTCATTATTAACTCATAAAATGCTCCTGACCGTAGGATCATTATAGGATGGTGATGTCCAAAAGATTGGTGTACAATCACTTCTTTATAGTAGATGAGTCTTGAGTCTATGGTGTAGATGATACAGAAGTGAGAGTACAGGTACTTCGTTAGAGAATGAGGGTACTGAGCATGAGACCTCAAGCAGTCATTAGAAAGTCTACCTTCTCATCTAACGACTTAGCTCGAAGCTGTAGTTGTGTGTCTGGTTCTTTGACCTGAGATGCATCGGCATTTTCACCTTGAGGGTGTTATAGTTTGACTACACTCATGACTCGATTCCTAGCCATTCGAAATCCTGAGGTGTTATGTGGCTATAGCATGTTCATTGTAGAAATTAGATTGCACCAATAAAAATCTATCTACCCATGGTAGATGAGGATAGCCCATAGATGATATGATAATCAAGTCCATAAGCCCATTAGCCATGGTAGAGTGATAAAAAAGAGTTTATTAAGGATTTCAATTGGACTTGAATCGAATGATTAATCATATGAATGATTATTAAGGTTTGACAGATTAACCTTAACCCTCAATCCGAGTCAGAGCTCAAGATAGAAAAACTTAATCACGCAGAAAACTACATCGAGAGTTCATTTTTGATTCTGAATGGATTGCCACTAGAAGGAAAACATCGATTTCCATAAGTCAGGGTCGTTAAGATCTATCGACAGTAAAAGATATAATTTCGAAAAGATTTTTTCTTTAATTCTAGATCAGCATCTGGATGTTACAGATCACTGATGTCTTATTATTTTAATATTAAAATAAATTTAGAGTATAGATTAAAGTTAAATTAAATTACCTTGGACCGTATGATTCGGTTTGATCAACCGCTTAGACCTAATTGAGCTACCCAAGCCCGAACCCAGTATTATGAATATGTCTTAGATCTGAAATTCTCAATTTTAGACCTAATTAATATTCCATAAACTTAATTCTTAATTAAGTTGGGTTCATAAATAAAATATGCACAATAAATCCTAGGGTTTCAGGATCTAGGGTTTTGCAGAAAGTAAGTTTTGGGTTTCTGATTAAGGACGAACACGCAGCACCCCTACACGTCATAAGAACACCCCATCGAATGGGAAGAGAGGGCCTTTAAACCCTTCTTCGTTCTTATGACCGGACGGCCAAGAGGAACGCCTTAATCAGGAACATTCAATACTACAAAATAATATCAGATCTATATCATATATCTCATATATAAAGTAGATCTAATCATGGCATATTTTGCATACATCTCATGTATCAAATCATGCATGTTTTCAGATCTAAATTATCTCATAATAATCTAAAAAATTAGATTTAAATTGATCTAATCAAAATAAATTCTAATCTAGATAATTATGTAGAACTATTCTACAACTAGTCTAGTCATGCATCTATCATATCTCATATGATATTTAAAATTAAATAATTTTTATTTGCTGTTTATCAGATGTTATTATAACACTTATAATATCAGAAAATAGTAAATAAGAAGATCTAAAATATGATTTAATCAGATTAAATCAAAGACATGCAAAACTATTCTATAGAACTATTCTATTCTAGAACTAGTCATGCATATCTTCTTAATCTTAGATCCAAATCATTTAATTTTAATTTTTTTGAATTTCAGATCTGATCACATCTCATGTGACATCTGAAATCACTTTATTTTCTAATTAAAATAAAATTAAAATCAGATCTAAATAATTTAGAACCATGGCTCTGATACCAGTTGAAGGGAAATCCTGATTTCCCGGTCCAGGTTCGTCCAGATCTGATCAGATCAAGAGATATATTTCAAAAATTTTTCTCTTGATCCCAATCAGATCTTGATATGTTTCAGATCTGATTCTTATTATTTTAATAAATAAAATAAAATAAGATAAATTAAATCAAATTTAATTTACCTGATTTGGGTAATCCTATTACCCTGTAGATGATCCTGATTGCAGCGGAAGGTTCTGGATCTAGCCACGCAAGCGCCTGGCCTCTACCGGTATCCACTCAGGTTGGATCTGGAGATCCTCTTCTTCTCTATCACGTCCTCCAAAAATCAGATCTGGATCTGATCTGGAGGATCTTCAAAACTCCTTTTGAAGATCAGCAGTCGTCCTTTGCAGCAGTGCAGCCTTCTTCTTTTGATCGCCTTTCTTTTGATCTGGAACGCACCAACCTAAAATCCAAAACTCTTTTGGACGTGGAGAGGAGAAGGAGGAGAAGTTTAGGCATGGAGGAAGAGGGGAGAGGCAGCCTTGGGGCATGGGAAATCTCTATTCAATTGCATTGAATCTGAGTTGGGCGCAGGGTCTTATTTATAGACTAAGCGTGATCCAACTCCTCTTCCTCTCAACCAATCACAACCCTTTGTGAAATCAGATCTAAATCTGATTGGTTGGAATAGAGTCCCCTGGATTCCTCCTTAGAGGGCGCCTAAGACCAGTCAAACTGGATTCTTAGTAGAACTCTGATTGGAATCCAAAAGGGAGGTGGAGTCCTTGTCCAACAAGGACTCCAAGGCGCCTCCAACTTGGGCGCACGCCTAGGGTGGCGTGCGCCCTCCTCCTTGCCAGGTTCTGGCAGGGGGACAGGCCCCCACCAGTTCTCCAATAGGTGCGTGACACGTGGACAAAAGTCAAAGTGTCTATGGTCAACATTTGACCAGTCAAAGGTCAACTTTTGACCAAAGTCAAAGGACCAAAAATGGCAGGTGACCAAAAATGGCAGGTCATGTCTTATAAAATAAGACAACCTTCTCTAACTTGGACAACCTCCAGTTAGACCATATGAAGGCCTCTGATTGAGCACAAACTCCTTTGGCTCAGTCAGGACAACTTATTTGTGATAGTAAAAGAAGAACGTTAGGTTCAATCGAGTGCTAGCACGATTTTCTTGAACCTAATTGAATCTCATTCAGATCAATTGAACTAGATCAGTTCAATTGATGATCACCAGATTCAAACCCTTGTTTGTGTGACCCAGTTAGGTTCAGTTCTGTATGGTAATGGGATATGTCATGATCTCTATCATAGACATCATCGAAACTCCTTTCGATGGATCAGAACTCTTCTGATTCGAACAGCTAGAATGATCGATCATCTAAATCATTCTAATTGCTCCCAAAATCCACCAGTGACACCTAGCAGTATATGGTGGCAACCCATCAGAGCTGAATGCGAACCTCTTGGTGCAGCTACCTGTGTGATTAAGTTCTTCTATCTTGAGCCCCGATCAGATTAGGGTTAAGGTAAACTCGTCAAACCCTAGTCTCTGTCATATGATATAATCATTCGATTCGAGTCCAATGTGAAAACCTAAATAGAAACTCTTTCTATTATTTCACTCTGCCATGGCCATGGGCTTCAGGACTTGATTCTCATGATTATCATAGGGCTGCTCCTCTACCACCGAGGTAGATAGATCCCATCTTGATGCAATCCAGTTCCTACAATGAACATGCTATAGCCAACATACACCTCAGGGTTCCATATGGCTAGGAGACCGAGTAATGGTGTAGTCAAACTATAACACCCTCAAGGTGAACTGCCGATGCATCTCAGGTCAAAGAACCAGACACACTACTGCAGCATCGAGTCAGTCATTGACGAGAAGGTAGACTTCCTAATGACTACTCGAGGTGGTCACGCTCAGTGCCCTCGTTCTCTAACGAGTACCTGTACTCTCGCTCCGGTGTCTCCACACCGTAGACTCAAGACTCATCTACTAAAGAGAAGCGATCGTACACCAACCTTCCGGATCAATCACCATCCTCGTGATGATCCTATGGTCGGGAGCTGTTTATGAGTTAATAATGATTATTCATGTCTTAAATTTTCAACTCTTGAAAATATGAATTATCATTACCATTAACTCAAAGGATGTATCACAGACACTAAATACACAGGTGTGATAAAAAATAACCCATTTTATTGATTATAGTCAAAATTACAATTTTGCCCTTAGAAGTGTATTAAAGTGTCAGCCAATTCTGGCTTTCAGGGCACATATATCTAATAGTTTCTTCATATGAAATTTCTGAAATGCCCTCAAGTCGGTCCATCGTGCGCCATGAAAAATATTGACGTCAGCGCTGCATTAGTGGGTCGGTCTACTGATGCGATCAAATCGGACGATCTACTGAGCCAATTTTCTGAATCAGTTTGAACTGGATCGGGTTTTTTTTTGAAATTCAATTTTGGGCTCGTTTGAAGTCCATTTCGTTTGAAATTTATTTCATTTGAATCAAAAAAATAAGATCTTTACAATGATGGCCTTCTTTCCTACATAAGATTAAAAAAAGGATCAATTTCTAAAAAAATAAATTAATTTATTTTATAATTTAATACTTTTATTAGTATATTTTTATTGCTTATCATATTGTTCATGAAAAATTCCTTTCTTCCTGATTTTCATGCCCCCTCTCTCCCTCCAGGTCATATTTGGAAGTTAGGTGGAAGACCAAGTCAAAGGAGGAATTGGTTTTGCTTAGGATTTTATGAGATAGAATCCTTGTTGACCAAAACATCTTTTCTTGAGTGCCACCTCCTATTTTAATTAATTCTTATCTTATTCCATGAAAATAATCTCCTTTTTTGTGTACCCTTCCTTGCTGGTCCATGCCAAAAATTATGGAGGAGGCACCCAAATTTGACCTAACTTGAACTCTTCTTTTTTCCTATTTATTAGATGAATTTTATTTTGATTTTTTCATAGAATACAGAGCTTTAGGAGAGGTTTGGTGTGTGCAAAAATTAGAGGAAGATGGTCCTTGGGCATGGGGGTTCCATAGGCATCAAACTAAGTGTCTAGGTGAGAGAAAAGAGAAGAAGAAGAGGATCTTCTTCTAGGGCTATTTTATTTTTAATCTCTCCTTTTTTTTAAATTTCTTTTGAAAGAATCTTAGATCAGTAAACTCTCATCTTCCTTCTTATATTTTAGAGAGTCTAAATTTTGAAGAAGGGAGCATCGGATCGACCATCGAAGAAGGATCAACATAGTACTAGCATGTTGTGCTGATTTCCTACATCGAATTTTAGAT
This sequence comes from Cocos nucifera, assembly GCA_006176705.1. Taxonomy (NCBI): domain Eukaryota; kingdom Viridiplantae; phylum Streptophyta; class Magnoliopsida; order Arecales; family Arecaceae; genus Cocos; species Cocos nucifera. The sequence goes on from QRFJ01003666.1 coordinate 91,430, forward strand.
CAGAGATCATAGGCTCGTGTGGACGACTCCTAGAGGCTGGATGCATGTGTGACTCATGAATTCATCCTCAAGCCTGGATCAGCAAGTTAGAATATCTAAACTTGCTCAGATAATAGATCTGATCTATAAACTTCATACCTGCATTTGATGTAGTGTAGGTCTAGGTTGATTTGATCAATCTTTATCTTTCTTATTTGATTTTAATTTTTGATTTAATATCATACCTTAATCATGTAATAGATCTAAGATCTAGGTATTTACATGATTATTTAAATAAATTTTAGATTTATTTAAGTCTTTCGTTGTAAGATCCTGAAAAAGTTTGAAGATCTACTTGTGAAATCTTAGATCTAATTTCTTCAATTTGTTAGATATATGTGCCTTAGAAGCCAAAATTGCCTAACACTTGTAATACACATCTAAGAGCAAAATTATAATTTTAACTATAAATAATAAAATAAATTATTTTTGTTAGATATGTGCGTCCTAGAAGTCAGAATTGGTTGACACTTGTTATACACTTTTAAGGATAAAATTATAATTTTGACTATAAATAGTAAAATGGGTTATTTTCTATCATAATGTATATTTAGTGTCTGTGATACATCCCTTGAGTCAATGACAATGATAGTTCTTATTTTCAAGAGTTAAAAATTTAAGATCTGAATTTTCATTATTAACTCATAAAATGCTCCTGACCGTAGGATCATTATGAGGATGGTGATTGATCGGAAGGTTGGTGTATAATCATTTTTTTATGGTAGATGAGTTCTAAGTCTATAGTGTAGAGACACTAGAGCGAGAGTACAGATATCCGTTAGAGAATGAGGGCATTGAGCGTGACCACCTCGAGCAGTCATTAGGAAGTTTACCTTTTCATCGATGACTAACTTGAAGCTACAGTTGTGTGTCTGGTTCTTTGATCCAAGGTGCATCGACAGTTCATCTTGAGGGTGTTATAGTTTGACTACACCATGACTCGGTCTCCTAGCCATTCAAAATCCTAAGGTGTATGTTGGCCATAGCATGTTCATTATAGAAATTGGATTGCACCAATAGGGAATCTATCTACCTCGGTAGATAAGGAGTAGTCCTATGATGATCATGAGAACCAAGTCCATAAGCCCATGGCCATGGTAGAGTGAAATAATAGAAAGAGTTTCTATTAAGGTTTTCACATTGGACTTGAATCGAATGATTAATCATATGACGGATATTAGGGTTTGACGAGATTACCTTAACCCCAATCCAGTTGGGGCTTAAGATAGAAGAACTTAATCACATAGGTAACTACACCAAGAGGTTCATTTTTAATTCTAATGGATTGCCACCATATGCTGCTAGGTGTCACTGGTGGATTTTGAGAGTAATTAGAATGATTTAGATGATCAATCATACTAGTTGTCTGAATCAGAAAAGTTCTGATCCATCGAAAGGTTTTCAATGATGTCGATGATAGAGATCATGACATATCTCATTACCATACAAAACTAAATCTAACAGGATCACACAAACAAGGGTTTCGATTTGGATATCATCAATTGGACTAATCCAATTTAATTGATTTGAATTAGATTCAATTAGGTTCAAGGAAATCGTGCTAGCACATGATTGAGCCTAATGTTCTCCTTTAGTTATCATTAAGATTTATCTCGACTGAGCCAAAAGTGTCTGAGCTCACTCAGGTACCTTTACTTGGTCTAACTAAAATTTATCCAGGATAGAAAAGAATTATCTTAATTTATGAGATGAATTTGAGACAACACCTGCCATTTTCCATCACCTGCTAAATCCTATTTCGGACATTTGGTCAAATATTGACCTTTGATACTTAGATATTTGCCTATGTGTCAAGCCATCATAGGAGAGAGTTCTTGGACCTGTCCACCTACTAAAAAGTAGATGGATGAGGGGTGCATGCCTAGGGAGGTGTGCATCCATGGATAAAGTATCTGGAGTCCCGTACTGATGGGACTCCAGTTGCTTTGGGGATTCTACTTGGATGGCGCCTAAAAGACTGCTTTGACCTAATCTTGGTGCCATCTAAGGATGATTTAGAGGGGCCCTCATCTGATTAGATTAGATGATGTCATTCCACCAATCAGATTTAGATCTATTTGCACAGAAAGCCATGATTCGTCAGGATGATGTGGCACTGCATGGCACAATAAGGTCTATAAAAATCCTATCTACATCAAGATCAAAGATGCTTGACCCATTGCCCATGCCACAAGGCTACCCTTCTTCCTCCTCCATGCCACCTTCAAGTGTTCTCTCTTCTATCCATGCCCAGGAATTTTTGGGCACAAATTTGGTGCGATCCAAGCAAGAGAAAGGCGACAGGAAAAGGAAGAAGGCAGCACTGCTGCAAGAGACAACTCACATCTTTGAAAGGAGTTTTGAAGATCTTTAAAATTAGATCTAGATCTGATTTTGGAGAAATAATAAAGAAGGAGGAGATCTCTAGATTCTATCCAAGTGGATATCGATAGAGGTCAGGCACTTGCATGGCTAGATCCAGAACCTTAGGCAGACATCAGGATCATCACAGGGTAATCAGATTACCCACAATAAGATAAAATAAAATTAGATTTAATTTATTTTTTATTAGATTAATAATATCAAATCTAAAAAATCTCAAATCTAATCTGCATTCAAGAGTTGAAATATCTCTCTTGATTCAATCAGATCTGAACAAATCTGATCCGAAAAACTAGATTTTTTCTTCAACCGGTATCAGAGCCAGATTGCATTTTCTTTTAGATCTAATTTTATTTTAATTTTGATCTGATAATTTGATGATTTCAGATGTCACATTAGATGTAATTAGATCTAAAATTAAAAATTAAAAAAAATTAAATAATTTAGATTTAAGTTGTATAAAATGCATGACTAGTTGTGGAATAAAATTATTCTTTGTATAGTCTAGCATGATCATAATTTAATTTGATTAGTTATAATTTTTAGATCTATTTATTTATTATTTTTTAATGTTATAAATATTATAATAAGATTTAAAAAATAGAAAATAAAATTATTTAATTTTTGTTCATATGAGATATGATGAATGCATGTTTAGACTAGTTGTAGAATAGTTCTACATAATTATCTAGAATAGATTTTAATTTGATATGATCAATTTAAATTTGATTTTTTAGATGATTATGAGATAATTTAGATCTGAAAACATGCATGATATGATATATGAAGATGTATGCAAAATATATTTATAGTTAGATCAATTTTTTATATATGAGATATATAATGTAGATCTAACTAGTTTTATAGTTTTCATATTTCTGATTAAGGCCTTCCCCTTCGTCGTCCAGTCATAAGAATAAAGTATGGTTTAAATGTCCTCTCCTCCCATTTGATGGAGTGTTCTTATGATGTGTAGGGGTGCTGCCCATTCATCCTTAATCAAAAATCTAAAACTTATTTTCTACAAAATTCTAGATCCTAAAATCCTAGGATTTTATTTACATATTTTATTTATGAACCCTATACTTAATTAAGAATTAAGATTATGAAATATGTTAAGTCTAAAAATTAAGAATTTTTAGATTTAAGACATATTCATAAAATTAGGTTCAAGCTTAGGTAGCTCAATTAGGTCTAGCGGTTGATCAAACCGAATCAAGAGTTGGTTAGATGGGATCAAAAGTGCTTAAATTGATCAGTCTAATAGGATTAAGTCTGGATCAAGATCGAATCACACGAGTAATCGATCAAACTAAGATCTAATTAGGCTCAGTGGTTAGAGTCTGAATTGTAGGCTAACCTGATTGGTTCTGGCTCAATAATTTGGTGTCTAAGGTAAGTCTGGCTGATACGATCGACTGATTTTTAATTGGGAGCTACTCGACTTGAATGTATTTTTGTCGAGTTAATGGCATATCCCTTCCACCGATGTCACTTATCTGGCCATATTTGTCGATCCAGTCCTGATCTAAGGTGGTTAACAATCCGAGCTAACCTATGCCACTAGGTTAGTCATAATTATTATGGCTATTGTAAGTCAAGTTTAAAGAGATCTAAATTAAATCTTTCTAAGAAAAGATTAAGTCTAAGGTCTTCATCCATTATAAATATGCAGGCCCTTTTCGGGGTTAATTGATCTCGGCTGGTCACAGTGGTTTAGTTGCACCAGGAGATACAACCATGTCTATTAGGCATTGGATGCTACGGGCTGGAGGATAAATTGGGCTCAATATTTCAGACATGGTGAGAGACCCAATTTGAAATCCAATCTGTGCAAATGATGGATCTGACTTAACTAAGGAGTGGATCAATATTCTGGGCATGGTGAGATTCATGAATTAGAGATCAAGTTTGGAGGCACCATGATTAGAGAATCATTGGACAAGAGTTGTCCACTCATTGGTTAATCCATCACCAATAACTGTTAGGTGAGGTGATGAGTCAGTTAGTGGAACTGCACCACCCATTAGAAATCTATAATCATAGAGATTTTTGCATCTCTATAGAGGGAGTGTAGGGATCCAAGAAAATAGTGGAAGCTAATTTGTTTAAATATTAAACCCCTAAATAAATTGATCAAGTCTTAATTATAATATTTAACTAAATATTTTGACTCTCTACAGGAAAAGCTAAATGTCAGCATCCAATCCACTAGCATGTATCCTGGACACCCACAGACTGACCAGACCTAATTATAAGGATTGGCTCCAAAACTTCAAAATCATTTTGGATTCTGACAAATTAACTCATGTATTGGATCAGGATTCTCTCACCTTACCAGCTTATCCATCTGCTGAATAGAGAGCATCTTTTGATAAGTGGATGGACAAAAATAATAAAGCTAGATACTACATGTTAGGCTCGATGTCTGATGAGCTTCAGCTCCAACATGAAGATATCAAGACTGTCCACCAAATGTTGGCTCACTTGCAAGAGATGTTTGGTGAACAGAGTCGTGCAGCCAAATATCAGGTCACTAAACTACTATTCAAGGCTAAAATGCATGATAAGCAGTCAGTCTAAGATCATTATCTGATGATGATCAAGAATTTGAAAGAGCTTAAGAAGCTCAAAGTAAAGTTGGACTTGGATCTATAGAATGATATAATTCTGCAATCCTTGACTGATGCATATGGACAGTTCATCATGAACTACTATATGCATAAACTTTAAAATACTCTGGCTGAGCTTATGAACATGCTGGTTACTACTGAGCTTTCAATGAAAGGTTCTAAAGGCTCAGTATTTGCTATGGAATGGACTTCTTCCAAGAGAAAGTCTTTTGGAAAGAGAAAGAAGTTTGTGAAAAGGCAGAAGATAGAAGGAGGAAAGAAAAAGAAGGCAGAGCTAAAGAAGAAGGCCGCTGACAAAGAAAAGTATTTTCATTGCAACACTGACGGCCATTGGAAGCGGAACTGCCCTACATACCTAGCCACCCTAAAGAATAAGGAAGCAGGTCCTTCTAGAGGTATGCTGGTTATTGAATCTAACCTTACAATTTTCTCTACATCTAGTTGGGTACTTGACTCTGGTTCTAGTGCTCATTTGTGCACTTTCATGCAGGGTCATGAGGATAGTAGGAGGCTGAGCGATGGAAAGATGATCTTACGTATTGAAAACGGAGCAAGGATTGCTGCTGTGGCCATGGGAACCTACCTTCTTCGACTATCATCTGGTTTAGATTTGGTACTTAAGGATTGTTATTATGTGCCTGCAGTAAGTAGGAATTTGATTTTTGTTTCATGTTTAGCACTAAAAGGCTATGTAATAAGTTTTCTTAAGGACCATTGTAACATTCTTTATGAAAGAAATAAAATTGCAAGTGATTTCTTTATTAATGGTCTTTACCAGTTACATATTGATGTACTATTTTTAATATCAAGCAAAATGTCAATGCCATAAAATCAAAATGACCCAAGGATAGTCCAAACGATAGGTATCTATGGCACCTTAGACTAGGTCATATAGTAGAAGATAGGGTTAACAAATTGGAGAAAATTGGACTATTGAGTCCATTGACTTTCGAGTCATATCTAATTTGTGAATCATATCTTCATGGCAAAATGACTAAACTTTCTTCTGTGAGACATGGGGAAAGGGCCACGGATTTACTTGCCTTAGTACATACTGATGTGTGTGGCCCATTTGATGTGTCGGCTAGAGGCAATTTTATCTACTTTATAACCTTCATCGATGATTTATCTCGATATGGGTATGTGTATCTTATAAGACATAAGTCTGAAGCCTTTGAAAAGTTTAAAAAATTCAGACATGATGTAGAAAAGCAAATCAAAAAATCCATTAAGATTCTTCGATCAAATCGAGGAGGTGAATACCTTAGTCGGAAATTTCTGGACTATCTCAAACAAAATGGCATAGTCTCTCAATGGACTCCATCTGAAACATCTCAACTCAATGGGATTTCAGAATGGAGGAACCAGACTCTATTAGATATGGTCCAATCCATAATAAGCTTCATAGAGCTTCTTGATTTTTTTTAGAAACATAGTTTGTTAACTGTTATATATTTACTGAATATGGTTCCTTCTAAAATCGTTCCTACCACACCGTATGAGATTTGGCATGGTAAGAAACCAAGTCTGAGTCATCTCAGAATTTGGGGTTGTTCGACTCATGTCAAAAGACAACAAGCAGATAAGTTAGACTATAGGTCCTTTAGAGCTCGATTCATAGGATATCCTAAAGAGTCATTAGGATATTATTTCTACATTCCAGAAGATCACAATGTGATTGTGAGTTGACATGCCATCTTTTTTGAAAAATAGTTTATTCAAGATGGCAGCACTGAAAAGCAGATCAAGCTAGAGGAGAAAGTCTCCCAAGTACAAAGAGCTAAGGACCCTTTGGAACCAAATCAGGTTGAGCTAATACAATCACTACCTCCTCCACCTCGAAGATCGAAAAGGATTTTTTGTCCTTCTGAGAGGTACTTAGGTACTATTTCAGAGGAAGTAGAGAAAATGTTCCTCGTAGGTAATGGAGTTTATGTTGATGAATCCAAAATCTATACAAGGTGATATTAGATATCAACTCCGAGAAATGGTCAGAGGCAATGAAGTCAGAAATTGACTCGATGCACTCAAACCAAGTCTGGACCTTGGTAGATCCACCAAAAGGTATAGTACCTATTGGGTGTAAATGGATCTATAAGAGAAAGATTGGTGTAAATGAGAATGTAGAGACATTCAAAGCTAGATTAGTGGCAAAAGATTATAGTCAGTGTGAAGGCATTGACTATCAGGATACCTTTTCGTCAATAGCCAAGCTTAAATTCATTTGCACATTGCTTGCTGTTGTAGCCTATTTCGATTATGAAATATGGCAAATGGATGTGAAAATGACATTCTTAAATGAATATCTTGAGAAAGATATCTATATGGAATAGCTGCTGGGTTTCACATCCAGTGATATTAATCATAAAGTATGCAAGTTGCAAAGGTCCATATATGGACTTAAGCAAGTATCTCGGAGCTGAAATACTTATTTTAATGATGTGATTAAATTATTTGATTTCATCAAGAACGAGGAGGAATCATGTATTTTCAGAAAGATTAGTGGGAGCACTATTATCTTCCTCATACTGTACGTGGATGATATCCTCCTTATTGGAAATGATATTCTGATGTTGATCATAGTTAAAATGTGGTTATCTAAAGAATTCTCTATGAAAGATCTAGGAGAAGCATCCTTCATTCTTGGAATCAAAGTCTATAGAGATAGACCAAATAGGATGCTAGATCTTTCACAGAAGATGTACATAGAGGAAGTGCTAAAGAGGTTTAGTATGAAAAACTCCAAGAGGAGATTGGCACCCTTCAGACATGGCATTCATCTCTCCAAGAAAATGTGTCCCAACATACCAAAGAAGATTGAACTTATGAGCAAGATCCCTTATGCTTCTACAATATGGAGCCTCTTGTATGCCATGTTATGTACACGACCTAATATAGCCCATGCTGTGAGTGTCACAAGCAGATATCAGTCAAATCCAGAAGAAGAACACTGGACTTCTATGAAATGTATCCTTAAGTACTTAAGAAGAACTAAGAATATGTTCTTGGTTTTTGGTAATGGAGAACTCAAAGTCCAAGGGTATACGGACTTAAATTTTATGTCCGATATAGATGATCAAAAGTCAATATTTGGGAATCTATTTGTGTGTAATGGTGGTGCTGTTAGTTGGAAGAGTTCCAAACAGACGATAATAGCAGATTCCACCATGGAAGCAAAATATATTACTACGTCAGAAGCTACGAAGGAGGCATTCTCATACAAGAAGTTCACCACAGAGATTAGAGTGATGCCATCCGATGCCATTCCTCTGTACTGCGATAATAATGGTGCCATAGCCCTTGCTAAGGAGCCGAGGTCTCACTAAAAATTCAAACACATCGAGCGGCGATACCACCTCATCCAGGATTACCTCGAGAAAGAATACGTCGAGGTCAAGAGAGTCGACTCTATAGATAATGCTATAGATCCACTTATAAAGCCGTTGGGCCAGTAGAAGATCGAAACCCACCTTGAGAAGATGGAACCTAGATTTATAGCCAATTGGCTTTAGGTCAAGTGGGAGTTTGTTAGATATGTGAGCCCAAGAAGCCAGAATTGGCTGACACTTATTATACACTTCTAAGGATAAAATTATAATTTTGACTATAAATAATAAAATAAATTATTTTCTATCATAATGTATATTTAGTGTCCATGATATATCCCTTGAGTTAATGGCAATGATAGTTCTTATTTTCAAGAGTTGAAAATTTAAGATATGAATTTTCATTATTAACTCATAAAATGCTCCTGACCGTAGGATCATTATAAGGATGGTGATTGATCCAAAAGATTGGTGTACAATCACTTCTTTATAGTAGATGAGTCTTGAGTCTATGGTGTAGAGATACCAGAGTGAGAGTACAGGTACTCGTTAGAGAATGAGGGTACTGAGCATGAGCACCTCAAGCAGTCATTAGAAAGTCTACCTTCTCATCAACGACTAGCTCGAAGCTGTAGTTGTGTGTCTGGTTCTTTGACCTGAGATGCATCGGCATTTCACCTTGAGGGTGTTATAGTTTGACTACACCATGACTCGATTTCCTAGCCATTCGAAATCCTGAGGTGTATGTTGGCTATAGCATGTTCATTGTAGAAATTAGATTGCACCAATAAAAAATCTATCTACCATGGTAGATGAGGAGTAGCCCCATGATGATCATGATAATCAAGTCCATAAGCCCATAGCCATGGTAGAGTGAAATAATAGAAAGAGTTTCTATTAAGATTTTCACATTGGACTTGAATCGAATGATTAATCATATGATGGATATTAGGATTTGACAAGATTACCTTAACCCCAATCCAGTCAGAGCTCAAGATAGAAAAACTTAATCACGCAGAAAACTACATCGAGAGGTTCATTTTTAATTCTGATGGATTGCCACTGAAGGAAAAATCCTGATTTCCTAGATCAGGTTCGTTAAGATCTGATCGGATCAAGAGATATATTTCAAAAATTTTTTTCTTTAATCTAGATCAGATCTGGGATGTTTCAGATCTGATTCTTATTATTTTAATAATTAAAATAAATTTAGATAAATTAAATTAAATTAAATTTACCTTGACGTAGGGTAATCCTATTATCCGTTGATGATCTTGTAAGCAGCGGAAGGTTCTGGATCTAGCCATGCAAGTGTCTGGCCTCCACTGATATCCACTCGGGCTGGATCTAAAGATCTTCTTCTTCTCTATCATGTCTCCAAAAGTCATATCTGAATCTGATTTGGTGGATCTTCAAAATACCTTTCAAAGATCAGCAGTTGTCCTTTGTAGCAGTGTAGCCTTCTAGCTTTCTGTCGCCTTTCTCTCATCTGGATTGTACGAACTTGGATCCCAAACTCTTTTTTGGCATGGAGAGGAGAGGGAGAAGATGGACTTGGCATGGAGGAGGAGAGGAGAGGCAGCCTTGGGGCGTGGAAATTTTCAATTCTCAGATATATCTTTGAGTTGGGCGTAGGGTCTTATTTATAGACTATGCGTGATCCAACTCCTCTTCTTCCCAACCAATCACAACCCTTTATGAAATCAAATCTAAATCTGATTGGTGGGAATAGAGGCCCCTGGATTCATCCTTAGATGTCGCCTAAGACCAGTCAAACATGGTTCTTAGGAGAAGTCTAATCGAAATCCAAAAAGGAGATGGAGTCTCTATCCAACAGGGACTCCTGGGCACCTCCAGCTTGGGCACACGCCAAGGGTGGCGTGCACCCTCCTCCTTGCTAAATTTTGGCAGGAAGACAAGCCCCCACCAGCTCTCCAATAGGTGCGTGACATGTGGATAAAAGTAAAAGTATCAATGGTCAACATTTAACCAGTCAAAGGTCAACTTTTGATCAAAGTCAAAGGATGAGAAATGGCAGGTGACCAAAAATGGTAGGTATTATCTTATAAAATAAGACAACCCTTTTCTGACTTGGACAGGCTCCAGTCAGACCAAGTGAAGGCCTCTGATCGAGCATAAACTCCTTTGGCTCAGTCAGGACAACTATTTATGATAGTAAAAGAAGAATGCTAGGTTCAATCGAGTGCTAGCATGATTTTCTTGAACCTAATTGAATCTTATTCAGATCAATTGAACTGGATTAGTTCAATTGATGATCACTAGATTCAAACCCTATTTGTATGACCCAGTTAGGTTTAGTTCTGTACGTTAATGGGATATGTCATGTTCTCTATCATCGACATCATCGAAACTCCTTTCGATGGATTAGAACTCTTCTGATTCGAACAGCTAGAATGATCGATCATCTAAATCATTCTAATTGCTCCCAAAATCCACCAGTGACACCTAGTAGTATATGGTGGCAACCCATTAGAGCTGAATGTGGACCTCTTGGTGCAGCTACCTATATGATTAGGTTCTTCTATCTTGAGCCCCGATCAGATTTGGGTTAAGGTGAACTCGTCAAACCCTAGTTTCTGTCATATGATGTAATCATTCGATTCAGGTCCGATGTGAAAGACTAAATAGAAACTCTTTCTATTATTTCACTCTACAATGGTCATGGACTTCTAGACTTGATTCTCATGATCATCATAGGGATGCTCCTCTACCACCGAGGTAGATAGATTCCATCTTGATGCTATCCAGTTCCTACAATGAACATGCTATAGCCAACATACACCTCAGGGTTTCGAATGGCTAGGAGACCGAGTTATGGTGTAGTCAAACTATAACACCCTCAAGGTGAACTACCGATGCACCTCAGGTCAAAGAACTAGATACACTACTGCAGCATCGAGTCAGTCATTGATGAGAAGGTAGACTTCCTAATGACTACTCGGGGTGGTTACATTCAGTGCCCTCATTCTCTAACGAGTACCTATACTCTTACTCCGATATCTCCACACCATAGACTCAAGACTCATCTACTAAAGAGAAGCAATTGTACACCAACCTTTCAAATCAATCACCATCTTCATGATGATCCTATGGTCGGAAGCATTTTATGAGTTAATAATGATTATTTATGTCTTAAATTTTCAACTCTTGAAAATATGAATTATCATTACCATTAACTCAAAGGATGTATCACAAACACTAAATACACATATGTGATGAAAAATAACCCATTTTATTGATTATAGTCAAAATTATAATTTTGCCCCTAGAAGTGCATTACAAGTGTCAGCCAATTCTGGCTTCTAGGGCACATATATCTAACAATCTCCCACTTGTCCTAAAGCCAATTGGCTATAAGTCTCAGTCCCATCTTCTCAAGGTGTGCATCGATCCTCTGCTGGTCCCATGGTTTTGTAAGTGGGTCTGCCATATTATCTACGGAGTCGACTCTCTTGACCTCGACGTGCCCCTTCTCGAGGTAATCGTGGATGAGGTGGTATCGCCGCTCAATGTGCTTGAATTTTTTATGAGACCTCGGCTTCTTAGCAAGGGCTATGGTGTCATTGTTGTCACAGTATAGAGGAATAGCATCTGATGGCATTACTCTAATTTCTGCAGCAAACTTCTTGTACCAGAATGCTTCCTTCGCACCCTCTGATGCAACGATATATTCTGCTTCCATGGTGGAATCTACTATCATGATTTGCTTGGAACTCTTCCAGCTGACAGCACCACCATTGCACACAAACAGACTCCTAGATGTTGACTCTCGATCATCTACATCAGACTTGAAATCTGAGTCTGTGTCTCTCTGGACTTGGAGTTCTCCGTTACCAAAGACCAACATTATATCCTTAGTTCCTCTTAAGTACTTAAGGATACATTTCACAGAAGTCCAGTATTCTTCACCTGGATTTGATTGATATCTGCTTGTGACACTCACAGCATGGGCTATATCAGGTCGTGTACATAGCATGGCATACATGAGGCTCCCTATTGCAGAAGCATAAGGGATCTTGCTCATGTATTCTATTTCCTCAGGTGTGCTAGGGTACATCTTCTGTGAAAGTCCTAGCATCCTATTCGGTCTATCCCTATAGACCTTAATTCCTAGAATAAAGGATGCTTCACTTAGGTCTTTCATGGAGAATTCCTTGGACAACCATATTTTGACTATCGTCAACATGGGAATATCATTCCCAATAAGGAGGATGTCATCCACATACAATACGAGGAAGAAAATAGCGCTCCCACTGACTTTTTTGAAGACACATGGTTTCTTTTCATTTTTGATGAAACCAAACTTTTT
>QRFJ01003667.1:0-82102 GCA_006176705.1 Cocos nucifera
TCCACTTGTGAGACTTTCTCATCAAGCTTAATCTGCTTTCCAATGCCACTATCTTGAATAAACTATTTTTCAAGAAATATGGCATGTCGACTCACAATCACATTGTGGTCTTCTGGAATGTAGAAATAGTATCCTAATGACTCTTTAGGATATCCTATGAATCGAGCTCTAAAGGACCTAAACTCTAACTTGTCCGCTTGTTGTCTTTTGACATAAGCCGGACAACCCCAAATTCTGAGATGACTCAGACTTGGTTTCTTATCGTGCCATATCTCATACGGTGTGGTAGGAACGGTTTTAGAGGGAACCCTATTCAGTAAATAGATTGAAGTTAATAATGAATGTCCCCAAAGAAAATCAGGGAGGTCTGTGAAGCTCATCATGGATCGAACCATATCCAATAGAGTCCGATTTCTCCGTTCTGAAACCCCGTTGAGTTGAGGTGTTCCTGGTGGAGTCCATTGAGAGACTATGCCATTTTCCTTAAGATAGTCTAGGAATTCCCGGCTAAGGTATTCACCTCCTCGATCTGATCGAAGAACCTTAATGGGTTTTCCAGTTTGTTTTTCTACTTCATGTCTGAATTCTTTGAACTTTTCCAAAAGCTTCAGACTTATGTCTCATAAGATACACATACCCATACCTAGACAGATCATCGGTAAAGGTAATGAAGTAGACAAAATTGCCTCTAGCCGGCACATCAAATGGGCCGCACACATCAGTATGTACTAGGGCAAGGAGATCTGTGGCCCTCTCCCCATGTCCAACAAAAGGGAGTTTAGTCATTTTGCCTTGAAGACAAGATTCACAAGTTGGATATGACTCAAAAGTCAATGGACTCAATAGCCCATTTTTCTCCAATTTGTTAATCCTATCTTCTGCTATATGACCTAATCTCAGGTGCCATAGATATCTGTCGTTTGGACTATCCCTAGGTCGTTTGGCATTCACGTTTTGCTCGATAGTTAAAAACAGGTACATCAATATGCAACTGATAAAGACCATTAACAAGGAAACCATTTGCAATTTTATTTCTTTCATAAAAGAATGTTACAATGGTCCTTAAAGAAGGTGATCACATAACCTTCTTGTGCTAAGCATGAAACAGAAATCAAATTCTGCTAGCTGCAGGCACATAATAACAGTCTTTTAAAACTAAGTCTAAACCAGATGGTAATCGAAGAGGGTATGTTCCCACGGCTACTGCAGCAACTCTTGCTCCATTACCGATGCGTAGGATCATGTCTCCATCCCTCAGCCTCCTGCTATCCTCAAGACCCTGCATAGAAGTGCACAGATGAGCACTAGAACCAGAGTCAAGCACCCAACTGGATGCAGAAGAAACCGTAAGGTTAGACTCAATAACGAGCATACCTCCAGAAGGACCTTCCTTCTTGTTCTTCAGGGTGGCCAGGTAAGTAGGGCAGTTCCGCTTCCAATGGCCGTCGCTGTTGCAATGGAAACACTTTCCTTTGCCATCGGACCTTCTTCTTCGGTTCTGCCTTCTTCTTCTTTGATCCTTCTACCTTTTGCTTTTTCACAGACTTCTTTTTCTTTTCCATAAGACTTTCTTTTGGAAGAAGTCCATTCCATAGCAAGAACTGAGCCTTTAGAACCTTTCATAGAAAGCTCAGCGGTAACCAGCATATTCATTAACTCGGCCAAGGAATTCTGAAGTTTATGCATGTGGTAATTCATGATGAATTGCCCATATGCATCAGTCAAAGGATTGCAGAATAATATCGTTCTGCAGGTCCAAGTCCAACTTCACACCGAGCTTCTCAAGCTCTTCCATGTCCTTGATCATTGTCAGACAGTGATCTTGGACTGACTGCCCATCACGCATCTTAGCCTTAAAAAGTCATTTTCGTGACTTGATATTTGGCTGCGCGACTCTGTTCACCAAACATCTCCTGCAGGTGAGCCAACATTTTGGCGAGCAGTCCGATATCTTCATGTTGGCGCTGGAGCTCATCAGACATCGAGCCCAACATGTAGTATCTGGCCTTATTATCTTCGTCAATCCATTTTTTCCAGAGACGCTCTCTGTTCAATAGATGGACGGGCTGGTAAGGTGGGAGGGTCCTGGTCCAAAACATGTGTTAACTTCTCGAACCCAAAACAATTTTGTAGTTCCTGAGCCAATCTTTATAATTGGGTCCAGTCAGTCTATGTGTGTCTAGGATACGTGCCAGTGGGTTGGACGCAGACATTTTTCCTGTAGAGAGTCAAAGATTCTAGTTAGATACTGTAATTTTTGACTTGACCAATTTGTTTAGGGATTTTATTTTTAAACAAATTAGCTTTCCCACTATTTTCTCGGATCCCTACACTCCCTCTGTAGAGATGCGAAAATCTCCGCGATTGATGATTTCTAGTGGGTGGTGCGGTCTCACCAACTGACTCATCACCTCACCTAACAGTTATTGGTGATGGGTTTAGCCAATGAGTGAACAACTCTTGTTCAATGATTCTCTAATCATGGTGCACCCAAACTTGGTCTCTAATTCATGAATCTCACCATATCCGGAATATTTGATCCACTCCTTAGTTAAGTCAGACCCACCATTTGCATAGACTGGGTTCCTAATTGGGTCTCTCACCGTATCCGAAATATTGAGCCCAACTCATCCTCCAGCCCATAGCATCCAATGCCTAATAGACATGGTTGCGTCTTTCCGGTGCAACTGAGCCACTGTATCCAGCCGAGAACAATCAACCCGGGAAGGGCCCGCACATCTACAATGGTGGAAGACCTCGGACTTAATCTTTTCTTAGGGAGAATTGATTCAGGTCTCATTAAACTAGACTTGGCTTAGTCATAACAATTATGACTAACCTAGTGGCATGGGTCAGCTCGGATTATTGACCACCTCAGATCAGAACTGTGTCAACAGATATGGCCAGGTAAGTGAGACCGGTGGAAGGAATATGCCGTTAACTCGCACAAGAACGCATTCAGGTCGAGTAGCTTCCAATTAAAAACCAGTCGGTCGTCTATGTGCCAAACTTACCTTAGACACCAAATTGTTGAGTCAGAACCAATTGGGTTAGCCTACAATCCAGACTCTAACCTCTGAGCCTAATTAGGTCTTGCTTGATCGTGACTCGATCTTGACCCAGACTTAATCCTATTAGGCTGGTCAATTTAAGCATTGTTGATCCCATCTAACCAACTCTTGATTCGGTTTGATCAACCGCTTAGACCTAATTGAGCTACCCAAGCCCGAACCCAGTATTATGAATATGTCTTAGATCTGAAATTCTCAATTTTAGACCTAATTAATATTTCCATAAACTTAATTCTTAATTAAGTTGGGTTCATAAACAAAATATGCACAATAAATCCTAGGGTTTCAGGATCTAGGGTTTTGCAGAAAGTAAGTTTTGGGTTTCTGATTAAGGACGAACACGCAGCACCCCTACACGTCATAAGAACACCCCATCGAATGGGAAGAGAGGGCCTTTAAACCCTTCTTCGTTCTTATGACCGGACGGCCAAGAGGAACGCCTTAATCAGGAACATGTAAAATCTACAAAAACAGTTATAGATCTATATCATATATCTCATATACAAATTTAGATCTAATCAAGGCATATTTTGCATACATCTCATGTATCATAATCATGCATATTTTCAGATCTAAATTATCTCATAATAATCTAAAAAATTAGATTTAAATTGATCTAATCAAAATAAATTCTAATCTAGATAATTATGTAGAACTATTCTACAACTAGTCTAGACATGCATCAATCATATCTCATATGATATTTAAAATTAAATAATTTTATTTTGCTGTTTATCAGATGTTATTATAACACTTATAATATCAAAAAATAGTAAATAAGAAGATCTAAAATATGATTTAATCAGATTAAATCAAAGACATGCAAAACTATTCTATAGAACTATTCTATTCTAGAACTAGTCATGCATATCTTCATGTTCTTAGATCCAAATCATTTAATTTTAATTTTTTCTGATTTCAGATCTGATCACATCTCATGTGACATCTGAAATCATTATTTTCTAATTAAAATAAAATTAAAATAGATCTAAACAATTTAGAACCATGGCTCTGATACCAGTTGAAGGAAATCCTGATTTCCCGGTCCAGGTTCGTCCAGATCTGATTAGATCAAGAGATATATTTCAAAAATTTTTCTCTTGATCTCAATCAGATCTTGATATGTTTCAGATCTGATTCTTATTATTTTAATAAATAAAATAAAATAAGATAAATTAAATCAAATTTAATTTACCTGATTTGGGTAAATCCTATTACCCTGTAGATGATCCTGATTGCAGCGGAAGGTTCTGGATCTTAGCCACGCAAGCGCCTGGCCTCTACCGGTATCCACTCGGGTTGGATCTGGAGATCCTCTTCTTCTCTATCACACCTCCAAAAATCAGATCTGGATCTGATCTGGAGGATCTTCAAAACTCTTTTGAAGATCTGCAGTCGTCCTTTTGCAGCAGCGCAGCCTTCTTGCTTTTGATCGCCTTTCCTTGATCTGAATCGCACCAACCTAAGTCCAAAACACCTTTTGGACGTGGAGAGCAAGGGGAGAAGAGACTATGGCATGGAGAAGGAGGGGAGAGGCAGCCTTGGGGCGTGGGTTTCTTTCAATTTGAATTGCATTTCTTAATTAGGGTTGGGCGCAGGGTCTTATTTATAGACCTCTTGTGATCCAACTCCTCTTCCTCCTCAACCAATCACAACCCTTTGTGAAATCAGATCTAAATCTGATTGGTTGGAATAGAGACCCCTGGATTCCTCCTTAGAGGGTGCCTAAGACCAGTCAAACTGGATTCTTAGTAGAACTCTGATTGGAATCCAAAAAGGGAGGTGGAGTCCTTGTCCAACAAGGACTCCTAGGCGCCCTCCTACTTGGGCTCACGCCACCCTTGGCGTGCGCCCTTCTCCTTGCCAGGTTCTGGCAGGGGGACAGGCCCCCACCAGCTCTCCAATAGGTGCATGACATGTGGTCAAAAGTCAAAGGGTCAATGGTCAACGTTTGACCAGTCAAAGGTAGACTTTTGACCAAAGTCAAAGAACAAGAAATGGCAGGTGACCAAAAATGGCAGGTAATGTCTTACAAATAAGACAACCTATTCTGACTTGGACAACCTCCAGTCAGACCATATGAAGGCCTCTGATTGAGCACAAACTCCTTTGGCTCAGTCAGGACAACTTATTTATGATAGTAAAAGAAGAACGTTAGGTTCAATCGAGTGCTAGCACGATTTCCTTGAACCTAATTGAATCTCATTCAGATCAATTGAACTAGATCAGTTCAATTGATGATCACCAGATTCAAACCCTTGTTTGTGTGACCCAGTTAGGTTCAGTTCTGTATGGTAATGGGATATGTCATGATCTCTATCATAGACATCATCGAAACTCCTTTCGATGGATCAGAACTCTTCTGATTCGAACAGCTAGAATGATCGATCATCTAAATCATTCTAATTGCTCCCAAAATCCACCAGTGACACCTAGCAGTATATGGTGGCAACCCATCAGAGCTGAATGCGAACCTCTTGGTGCAGCTACCTGTGTGATTAAGTTCTTCTATCTTGAGCCCCGATCAGATTAGGGTTAAGGTGAACTCGTCAAACCCTAGTCTCTGTCATATGATGTAATCATTCGATTCGAGTCCAATGTGAAAATCTAAATAGAAACTCTTTCTATTATTTCACTCTGCCATGGCCATGGCTTCTGGACTTGATTCTCATGATCATCATAGGGCTGCTCCTCTACCACCGAGGTAGATAGATTCCATCTTGATGCAATCCAGTTCCTACAATGAACATGCTATAGCCAACATACACCTCAGGGTTCCATATGGCTAGGAGACCGAGTAATGGTGTAGTCAAACTATAACACCCTCAAGGTGAACTGCCGATGCATCTCAGGTCAAAGAACCAGACACACTACTGCAGCATCGAGTCAGTCATTGACGAGAAGGTAGACTTCCCTAATGACTACTCGAGGTGGTCACGCTCAGTGCCCTCGTTCTCTAACGAGTACCTGTACTCTCGCTCCGGTGTCTCCACACCGTAGACTCAAGACTCATCTACTAAAGAGAAGCGATTCGTACACCAACCTTCCGGATCAATCACCATCCTCGTGATGATCCTATGGTCGGGAGCTGTTTATGAGTTAATAATGATTATTCATGTCTTAAATTTTCAACTCTTGAAAATATGAATTATCATTACCATTAACTCAAAGGATGTATCACAGACACTAAATACACAGGTGTGATAGAAAATAACCCATTTATTAATTATAGTCAAAATTACAATTTTGCCCCTAGAAGTGTATTACAAGTGTCAGCCAATTCTGGCTTCTAGGGCACAAATACAGTTAATAATGATTATTCATGTCTTAAATTTTCAACTCTTGAAAATATGAATTATCATTACCATTAACTCAAAGGATGTATCACAGACACTAAATACACATATGTGATAGAAAATAACCCATTTTATTGATTATAGTCAAAATTATAATTTTGCCCCTAGAAGTGTATTACAAGTGTCAGCCAATTCTGGCTTCTAGGGCACATATATCTAACAATCTCCCACTTGTCCTAAAGCCAATTGGCTACAAGTCTAAGTCCCATCTTCTCAAGGTGGGCTTCGATCTTCTGCTGGCCCAACGGCTTTGTAAGTGGGTCTGCCACATTATCTGCGGAGTTGACTCTCTTGACCTCGACGTAACCCTTCTCGAGGTAATCACGGATGAGGTGGTATCGCCGCTCAATGTGCTTGGATTTCTGGTGAGACCTTCGGCTCCTTAGCAAGGGCTATGGCGCCATTGTTGTCGCAGTAAAGAGGAATGGCATCTGATGGCATTACTCCAATTTCTGCAGCAAACTTCTTATACCAGAATGCTTCCTTGCAGCCTCTGATGCAGCGATATATTCTGCTTCCATGGTGGAATCTGCTATCACGTTTGCTTGGAACTCTTCCAGCTGACAGCACCACCATTGCACACAAACAGACTTCCAGATGTCGACTTTCGATCATCTATATCGGACATGAAATCCGAGTCTGTGTATCCCTGGACTTGGAGTTCTCCGTTACCAAAGACCAACATCATATCCTTAGTTCTTCTCAAGTACTTAAGGATACATTTCACAGAAGTCCAGTGTTCTTCACCTGGATTTGACTGATATCTGCTTGTGACACTCACAGCATGGGCTATATCAGGTCGTGTACATAGCATGGCATACATGAGGCTCCCTATTGCAGAAGCATAAGGGATCTTGCTCATGCATTCTATTTCCTCAGGTGTGCTAGGGCACATCTTCTTGGAAAGATGAATACCATGTCTGAAGGGTATTAATCCCCTCTTAGAGTTTTCCATACTAAACCTCTTTAGTACTTCCTCTATGTACATCTTCTGTGAAAGTCCTAGCATCCTATTCGGTCTATCCCTATAGACCTTAATTCCTAGAATAAAGGATGCTTCACCTAGGTCTTTCATGGAGAATTCCTTGGACAACCACATTCTTGACTGATGTCAACATGGGAATATCATTCCCAATAAGGAGGATGTCATCCACGTACAATACGAGGAAGACAACAGCGCTCCCACTGACCCTTTTTGAAAACACATGGTTCCTCTTCATTTTTGATGAAACCAAACTTTTTGATCACATCATTGAAACGAGTGTTCCAGCTCCGAGATGCTTGCTTAAGTCCATATATGGACCTTTGCAGCTTGCAAACCTTGTGATCAGTATCACTGGATGTGAAACCTAGCGGCTGTTCCATATAGATATCTTCCTCAAGATATCCATTTAAGGAATGCCATTTTTCACGTCCATTTGCCATATTTCATAATCGAAATAGGCTGCAACGGCAAGCAATGTGCGGATGGATTTTAGCATAGCCACTGGGGAAAAGGTATCCTGATAGTCAATGCCTTCGCGTTGACTATAACCTTTTGCCACTAGTCTAGCCTTGAATGTCTCCACATTCCCATCTGCACCAATCTTTCTCTTGAAGATCCATTTACACCCAATAGGTACTATACCTTCTGGTGGATCTACCAAGGTCCAGACTTGGTTTGAGTGCATCGAGTCAATTTCTGACTTGCATTGCCTCTAGCCATTTCTCGGAGTCGATATCTGATATCGCCTCGTTGTAGGTTTTGGGATCATCACCATGAGCACCATTACCTATGAGGAACATTTTCTCTCTACCTTCCTCTGAAATAATACCTAAGTATCTTTCAGGGGGATGGGAAACTCTTTCCGATCTACGAGGTGGAGGAGGTAGTGTTCTTATTGGCTCAACCTGATTTGGTTCCAATTGGTCCTTAGCTCGTTCCTACTTGTGAGACTTTCTCATCAAGCTTAATCTGCTTTTCCAATGCCGCTATCTTGAATAAACTATTTTTCAAGAAAGATGGCATGTCGACTCACAATCACATTGTGGTCTTCTGGAATGTAGAAATAGTATCCTAATGACTCTTTAGGATATCCTATGAATCGAGCTCTGAAGGACCTAAACTCTAACTTGTCCGCTTGTTGTCTTTTGACATGAGCCGGACAACCCCAAATTCTGAGATGACTCAGACTTGGTTTCTTACCGTGCCATATCTCATACGGTGTGGTAGGAACGGTTTTAGAGGGAACCCTATTCAGTAGATAAATTGAAGTTAACAATGAGTGTCCCCAAAGAAAATCAGGGAGGTCTGTGAAGCTCATCATGGATCGAACCATATCCAATAGAGTCCGATTTCTCCATTCTGAAACCCCGTTGAGTTGAGGTGTTCCTGGTGGAGTCCATTGAGAGACTATGCCATTATCCTTGAGATAGTCTAGGAATTCCCTGCTAAGGTATTCACCTCCTCGATCTGATCGAAGAACCTTAATGGGTTTTCAAGTTTATTTTTCTACTTCATGTCTGAATTCTTTGAACTTTTCAAAAGCTTCAGACTTGTGTCTCATAAGATACACATACCCATACCTAGACAGATCATCGGATAAAGGATAATGAAGTAGACAAAATTGCCTCTAGCCGGCACATCAAATGGGCCGCACACATCAGTATGTACTAGGGCAAGGAGATCTGTGGCCCTTCTCCCCATGTCCTACAAAAGGGAGTTTAGTCATTTTGCCTTGAAGACAAGATTCACAAGTTGGATATGACTCAAAAGTCAATGGACTCAATAGCCCATTTTTCTCCAATTTGTTGATCCTATCTTCTGCTATATGACCTAATCTCAGGTGCCATAGATATCTATCATTTGGACTATCCCTAGGTCGTTTGGCATTCACGTTTTGCTCGATAGTTAAAATAGGTACATCAATATGTAGCTGATAAAGACCATTAATAAGGAAACCATTTGCAATTTTATTTCTTTCATAAAGAATGTTACAATGGTCCTTAAAGAAGGTAATCACATAGCCTTCTTGTGCTAAGCATGAAACAGAAATCAA
Source organism: Cocos nucifera (assembly GCA_006176705.1). Lineage (NCBI taxonomy): Eukaryota > Viridiplantae > Streptophyta > Magnoliopsida > Arecales > Arecaceae > Cocos > Cocos nucifera. Next base: position 9,466 of record QRFJ01003667.1, read on the forward strand.
ATTCCTGCTAGCTGCTGGCACATAATAACAGTCTTTCAAAACTAAGTCTAAACCAGATGGTAATCGAAGAGGGTATGTTCCCACGGCTACTGCAGCAACTCTTGCTCCATTACCGACGCGTAGGATCATGTCTCCATCCCTCAGCCTCCTGCTATCCTCAAGACCCTGCATGGAAGTGCACAGATGAGCACTAGAACCAGAGTCAAGCACCCAACTGGATGCAGAAGAAACCGTAAGGTTAGACTCAATAACGAGCATACCTCCAGAAGGACCTTCCTTCTTGTTCTTCAGGGTGGCCAGGTAAGTAGGGCAGTTCCGCTTCCAGTGGCCGTCGCTGTTGCAATGGAAACACTTTCCTTTGACATCGGCCTTCTTCTTCGGCTCTGCCTTCTTCTTCTTTCCTCCTTCCATCTTCTGCTTTTTCGCAGACTTCTTTTTCTTTCAGAAAGACTTTCTTTTGGAAGAAGTCCATTCCATAGCAAGAACTGAGCCTTTAGAACCTTTCATAGAAAGCTCAGCGGTGACCAGCATATTCATTAATTCGGCCAAGGAATTTTGAAGTTTATGCATGTGGTAATTCATGATGAATTGCCCATATGCATCAGTCAAGGATTGCAGAATAATATCATTCTGCAGATCCAAGTCTAACTTCACACCGAGCTTCTCAAGCTCTTCCAAGTCCTTGATCATCATCAGACAGTGATCTTGGACTGACTGCCCATCACGCATCTTAGCCTTAAAAAGTCATTTCATGACTTGATACTTGGCTGCGCGACTCTGTTCACCAAACATCTCCTGCAGGTGAGCCAACATTTGGCGAGCAGTCCCGATATCTTCATGTTGGCGCTGGAGCTCATCAGACATCGAGCCCAACATGTAAGTATCTGGCCTTATTATCTTCGTCTATCCATTTTTCCAGAGACGCTCTCTGTTCAGTGGATGGATGGGCTGGTAAGGTGGGAGGGTCCTGGTCCAATACATGGGTTAACTTCTCAAAACCCAAAATAATTTTGTAGTTTCTGAGCCAATCTTTATAATTGGGTCCGGTCAGTCTATGTGTGTCCAGGATACGTGCCAATGGGTTGGACGCAGACATTTTTCTGTAGAGAGTCAAAGATTCTAGTTAGATACTGTAATTATGACTTGACCAATTTATTTAGGGATTTTATTTTTAAACAAATTAGCTTCCACTATTTTCTTGGATCCCTACACTCCCTCTGTAGAGATGCAAAAATCTTCATGATTAATGATTTCTAGTGGGTGGTGCGGTCTCACCAACTGACTCATCACCTCACCTAACAGTTATTGGTGATGGGTTAGCCAATGAGTGAACAACTCTTGTTCAATGATTCTCTAATCATGGTGCATCCAAACTTGGTCTCTAATTCATGAATCTCACCATATCCAGAATATTGATCCACTCCTTAGTTAAGTCAGACCCACCATTTGCACAGACTGGATTCCTAATTGAGTCTCTCACCGTATCCAAAATATTGAGCCCAACTCATCCTCCAGCCCATAGCATCCAATGCCTAATAGACATGGTTGCATCTTTTCGGTGCAACTGAGCCACTGTATCCAGCTGAGAACAATCAACCCCGGAAAGGGCCCGCACATCTACAATGGTGGAAGACCTCAGACTTAATCTTTTCTTAGGAAGAATTGATTCAGGTCTCATTAAACTAGACTTGTCATAGTCATAACAATTATGACTAACCTAGTGGCATGGGTTAGCTCGGATTATTGACCACCTCAAATTAGAACTGAGTCAACAGATATGGCTAGGTAAGTGAGATCGGTGGAAGGGATATGCCATTAACTCGTACAAGAACGCATTCAGGTCGAGTAGCTCCCAATTAAAAATCAGTCGGTCGTATGTGCCAAACTTACCTTAGACACCAAATTGTTGAGCCAGAACCAATTAGGTTAGCCTACAATCCAGACTCTAACCTCTGAGCCTAATTAGGTCTTGCTTGATCGTGACTCGATCTTGACCCAGACTTAATCCTATTAGGCTGGTCAATTTAAGCATTGTTGATCCCATCTAACCAACTCTTGATTCGATTTGATCAACCGCTTAGACCTAATTGAGCTACCCAAGCCCGAACCCAGTATTATGAATATGTCTTAGATCTAAAATTCTCAATTTTAGACCTAATTAATATTTCATAATCTTAATTCTTAATTAAGTAGGGTTCATAAACAAAATATGCACAATAAATCCTAGGATTTCAGGATCTAGAATTTTATAGAAAGTAAGTTTTGGATTTTTGATTAAGGACGAACGCGCAGTACCCCTACACGTCATAAGAACACCCCATCGGATAGGAGGAGAGGGCCTTTAAACCCTTCTTCATTCTTATGACCGAATGGCTAAGAGGAATGCCTAAATCATGAACATGTAATACTACAAAACAGTTTTAGATCTATATCATATATCTCATATATAAATTAGATCTAATCATGGCATATTTTGCATACATCTCATGTATCAAATCATGCATATTTTTAGATCTAAATTATCTCATAATAATCTAAAAAATTAGATTTAAATTGATCTTATCAAAATAAACTCTAATCTAGACAACTATGTAGAACTATTCTACAACTAGTCTAGACATGCATCAATCATATCTCATATGATGTTAAAATTAAATAATTTTTATTTACTATTTTTAAGATATTATTATAATAATTATAATATCAAAAAATATTAAATAAATAGAGCTAAAATATAATTTAATCAAATTAAATTATAAACATGCAAGACTATTCTATAGAACTATTCTATTTTAGAACTAGTCATGCATATTTTCTAATCTTAGATCCAAATCATTTAATTTTAATTTTTTCTAATTTTAGATCTGATCATATCTCATGTGATATCTAAAATTACTTATTTTTTGATTAAAATAAATTTAAAATTAGATCTTAAATACTTTAGAATCTGGCTCTGATACCAGTTGAAGGAAAATCCTGATTTCCCGGATCAGGCTTGTTCAGATCTGATCAGATCAAGAGATATATTTTAAAAATTTTTCTCCTTGATCTAAATTAGATCTAAAATATTTTAGATCTAATTCTTATTATTCTAATAATAAAAATAAAATCTAGATAAATTAAATTTAATTTAATTTATCTTGATGTAGGGTAATCCTATTACCTGTTGATGATCCTGTAAGTAGCGAAAGGTTCTGGATCTAGCCACGCAAGTGCCTAGCCTCTACCAGTATCCACTTGAGCTAGATCTAGAGATCCTCTTCTTCTCTATCACATCTCCAAAAATTAGATCTGGATCTGATTTGGAGGATCTTCAAAACATCTTTTGAAGATCAGCAGTTGTCCTTTGCAGCAGCGCAGCCTTCTAGCTTTCTGTCACCTTTTTCTCGCCTAGATTGCACCAACTAAGATCCCAAACTACTTTGGTCATGGAGAGGAGAGGGAGAAGATGGGCTTGGCATGGAGAAGGAGGAGAGAAACAATCTTGGGGCATGGAGAATTCAACTCTTTTTGAGTTGGGCTTAGGGTCTTATTTATAGACTATGCGTGATCCAACTCTTCTTCTTCCCAACCAATCACAACCCTTTGTGAAATTAGATCTAAATCTTATTGGTGAGAATAGAGTTCCTTGGATTCCTTCTTAGATGGTGCCTAGGACCAATCAAAGTTGATTCTTAGGAGCAGTCTAATCGAAATCCAAAAAGGAGATGGAGTCCCTATCCAATAGGGACTCTTGGGCACCTCGCGTGCGCCCTCCTCCTTGCCAACTTCTGGCAGGGGGACAAGCCCCCACCAGCTCTCCAACAGGTGTGTGACATGTGAATAGAAGTTAAAGTATCAATGGTCAACATTTGACCAATCAATGGTGAACTTTTGACCAAAGTCAAAGGATGAGAAATGGCAGGTGACCAAAAATGGTAGGTATTGTCTTACAAAATAAGACAACCCTTTTCTGATCTAGACAGACTCTAGTTAGACCAAGTGAAGGCCTCTGATCGAGCACAAACTCCTTTGGCTCAGTCAGGATAACTATTTATGATAGTAAAAGAAGAATGTTAGGTTCAGTCAAGTGCTGGCACGATTTTCTTGAACCTAATTAAATCTCATTCAGATCAATTGAACTGGATTAGTTCAATTGATGATCAGTAGACTCAAACCCTTATTTGTGTGATCCAGTTAGGTTCAGTTTTATATGGTAATGGGATATATCATAATCTCTATTATCGACATCATCGAAACTCCTTTCGATGGATCAAAATTTTTCTGATTCGAACAGCTAGAATGATCGATCATCTAAATTATTCTAATTGCTCTCAAAATCCACCAGTGACACCTAGCAGTATATGGTGGCAATCCATCAGAGCTGAATGCGAATCTCTTGGTGCAGCTACCTGTGTGATTAAGTTCTTCTATCTTGAGCCCCGATCAGATTAGGGTTAAGGTGAACTCGTCAAACCCTAGTTTCTATCATATGATGTAATCAATCGATTTAAGTCCGATGTAAAAATCTAAATAGAAACTTTTTCATTCTTAAGTTGCATCCACTTTCTCCCCTACTGGTGGTTGAAGAGACAAGCATGGAGAGATGGGGAAGATTTGCAAGTAGGAACCCCTTAAGGCCCTTCATTAAAGTGAATTTAGATTCCTGATCATCGATCAATATGCTATGTAAATTCCAGAGGAATATGTGAATCTCCATCTGATGCAGATTTTTCCTTGTATAAAGAAGAGAATGAAGCGAAACATGCTTGTGTTGCGCCTTCTCCTTTTAAGGTGAATTCAGACATTTGATGTTGCTTTTAATGGGCATCCACTACATGGTTATGTGAATATGACACTATATTGACTACTTTTTTAGGAATTCATTGGAAATTTTACACTTGAAAGTGGCATCTTATTGCTACGATGTTATCACCACATCACTGCCACATTTTTTATTTTTGCCTTTCAGGTGGGATATTCTTCACCAGTGAAATCTGGGATTATGCAAGAACTTAACCTTTCTTTACCTCAGGTTTGTTTCTAATCTTCATCTCTATATAGCATCTTAAAAAATGTTTGTCGACTACAATACCAAAATTTAGATGTGGTACAATTTCTAATATCAGTCATGCATTTTGCAACGGAAAAAGTTCCATACCAAATGTTACGATAGATCAAGATATCACAAAGTAGTCACTCTGTTGTTTGTAGTTCATGGTAATGCTAGGTAGGATTCTAGATTTGCCAACCTTCTTATGGTAACATGAAGAAAAAGATTGATAAGAGGAGCCCAAACATTGTTGCAGCAACAACCACCCCACTTGGACAGGGTCTCACTTGGAAAGAGAGGTCCCTTAGGTGGAAAGAGTCCTCCTCTCGTGTGAGCCACAGCATCTCCTTCGAATGGGGAGGTAGGTGAGTTTCTCCGATCTTCCTGGTGGTCCAGGTGAAGTAACAATCTAATCGAAGCGATGGGTCCAAGACCATCATCTAATTAAACACGAAGCTTTTATCATGGAAGTAGTGCAGACCATCCTGGCTTTGTCGGATGATGAAGTTGGCAAAGTTTTGGTAGAGATAGGGGTGAAGGCCTGCTTGACCTCTGGCTTGCTGGGAGTCATCCTCGAAGGACTTTCTAAACACGAGATATTCGCGGGTTTGCATGTGTCCTAAAAATGCATGAGGGAAGCATCTAAAGCCTAATGGTCCAAATCTTTTCACCTGAAGCAGGAGAACAATAGGGAATGAATGCTTGAGGTGTTTTAGGGGAAATGCTTGGTCGGTGATGCCTAGCAGCTATTAAAAGAGTAAATGCATTGGTGGTGACAACAGGGCTTCTGGACTTGATTCTCATGATCATCATAGGGCTGCTCCTCTACCACCGAGGTAGATAGATTCTATCTTGATGCAATCCAGTTCCTACAATGAATATGCTATAGCCAACATACACCTCAAAGTTCCAAATGGCTAGGAGACCGAGTTATGGTGTAGTCAAACTATAACACCCTCAAGGTAAACTACCGATGCACCTCAGGTCAAAAAATCAGACACACCACTGCAGCATTCAGTCAGTCACTAACGAGAAGGTAGACTTCCTAATGACTACTCGAGGTGGTCATGCTCAGTGCCCTCATTCTCTAACAAGTACCTATACTCTTGCTCTGGTGTCTTCACACCATAGACTCAAGACTCATCTACTAAAGAGAAGCGATTGTACACCAATCTTTCGGATCAATCACCATCCTCGTGATGATCCTATGGTCGGAAGCATTTTATGAGTTAATAATGATTATTCTTGTCTTAAATTTTCAACTCTTAAAAATATGAATTATCATTACCATTAACTCAAAGGATGTATCACAGACACTAAATACACATATGTGATAGAAAATAATCCATTTTATTGATTATAATCAAAATTATAATTTTGCCCCTAGAAGTGTATTACAAGAGTCAGCCAATTCTGACTTCTAGGGCACATATATCTAACACAATGCCCCTCTTGTTGAATGACCTTCCATCCTCCAAGACATCCCCTCCTCGTGGTTCTTCCTATCAGAAGTCCTAGGCCTTTTTACCAAGCCCCTATCAAAATACCTTAGAGAGCGAACCTCAGACGAAGGATTCTTTCTCCCCTCAAGCATCCTTCTCAGACGATCAATGTCTTCATGAGCTCGATGACAGTCTCATTAGGCTTTAGACCTCTATCTCTCAAGGTCATCATTCCTTCTACGAGTCCTCCTCACCTCATCATCATGATGATTAATCATCTCTTGAGCTTCAAAAAATGCCTTCTTAGAGTAGTAGGTCTCTTTAATAAGCTCGGCATTAGCAATCTTCTCCTACTCTAGATAATATCTTAGTCTATCAATCTCTTCCATCACCTTGGCAAGCTCTAAAGATGAAGCTTCGAAAGTGATCCTAGTGAAATTGACCAAATAGTGACCAACCAGAGCCAAGGATCTAAAGGCACCCACCATCCGACGCTGAGCACCTTCTCCCTCCAAAGCTCATCTCTCCTTAAGCAAAAGGTGGTCCTCTAAAAATTCAACCATAGTTCTAAGGGTCTTCATGGTAGATGGAAGAGGAGGAGTTGCTTGCAAAACCTCCATCTGAGCTTCGACCAAAGGAAGATTAATGATGGGAACCATCTATTCCAGTGGGCCCATAGCTTTGATTGTCCAAACCAACTCAGAGGGCTTAGCCATCTCCATGACCTCTATCGTTCTTATGGAGAAACCCTCTATGCAAGCTTCCCCTACCAAACGTTCTTCTGTAGTAATCCCTACTGGAGGAATTAATAAAGCTGTTGGGTATTGTATCCTAAAGTCATCATCTAGATTATAGATAGTTGAGCTTTATGCAATTTATATTTGAATTATAAATAAATAAATTATTATTCTAATATTTCATCATATTTGTGTATCTTCCTATAATGAACTCTTCTATGATGAAGTTCTTAGGACTATTTAGACTCGACAAAAAATAATTTATCATTTAGTCCTTAAACCTGATCATGACCAAATAATATGTTGTTACTTAGGATGACAACGTTTATCGAGTGTAGGTCATTGCATACCATATGGGTTGATTGTCCTCTTAACTAAAGAGTATGAAGATACTAGTATGGCATGTAGGTAAAATGTAGGAATATATTTCACTGATCGTGATCCAACTGTGGAGCTCTCTACTATCAAGAGTTGCTCGCAGAGGATATAAGTATAAGTGTCTTGTAGATCTGAGATCTATTAAAAAATATATTTCAAAATCAATCATTAGCCTGTTGATAGTTGAGCTACATTATAATTATAATTAATTTATTAATTAATAAAATAATTTTTTGATATTTTTATCATAAGTTTTCATCTTCTAACAAACTCTATTATTGTGATGAAGTCCTTAGGACTATTTAGGTTTAATAAAGATAGGATTTATCAATTAGTCCTTAAAACTATTTACGATCAAATAATAGGCTGTTAATTAGGATAACAACATCTATCAAGCATAGATCATTATATGCCATATAGGTTGGTTGTCCTCTTAACCAAAAAGTATGGAGATACCAGTATGGCATATAGGTGAGATGTAGGGGTACATCGTCACTGAGTATGACCAACTCTAGAGCATTCTACTATCGAGAATATCTCTGATAGGATATAGGTATAAATATTTTTTAGACCTAAAATCATCTCAATGGCTTACAACCTACTCACTGTGCTTTGGTACCGAACTAACTGAATTTCTAATTCATTAACAAAAGGCTACTGGGCACAATCAAGTACTTGTGAAGTCAATATGTGATCTAATTTTAAATCTAATTTATAATCTAATTATTAAATCTAAAATTAAAAATTTTGATTACATGAACTGATTATAAGATTGTCCTACTGTAAGATTTATCCCTTACAGTAGAGAGATTATCCTAGTTCGTATAAATCTATTTTTTATTATAAATTTATTAGATATAATTTAATTTTATTTATAATTTATTAGATTTAAAAGAGTTTTAAATTTAAAAATAAAAGTTTTAGATTGCACGGACTGATTATAAGATTGCCCTGCTATAAGATTTATTTCTTACAGTGGAGAGATTATCCTAATACATGCTGATCTAAAATATTGATCATAAAATTTTAGATTAGATCTAAAAAATTTTATGATCTAATTAAAAATATTTTACTCTAATTTTAATCATGATAAATATGTTAGATTTGATCTAAGATAATTTATGATTGATTAGAGTTGAAAATATTTTAATTACATGAACCTATTTAGGTTAGATCTAAAGTTATTTCATGCTTATCTTACTTACATATTGATTATGAATAAAACATGTAACTTAGTTGGTAAAATTATGTTGTAAAAATATTTTATAAATATAAAAATTATTTTTGAAAAGCTGAACCCCAACCCTCAGTCTAAAACTTAATTAAGAATTAAGAAATTATTTGATTAGGATCTAGGATTGTGAATTGAAGATCCCAAGACACAAATCATAATACATTGGATTAAATGGGTTGGTGGGGATTAGGTTCATTAATTTGGATTAGACCAAGGATTAGATTAAAGAATAAACTTAATTAGAGAATTGACTAAATCTAATCAATTGTTATCTTAGATTAGGTCAAAGATTCTCTAGATCAATTACAATAGTTATAGTTGGTCAAGTCTATGTCTTTAACGAGATCCAAGATGGATTTGATTCTTAGCTACGTGGTTTAGCATAAACTATTAGATTGATCTAATTGAGACTAAATAAATTAGTTAATGTCTAAGATAAACCAAATCAGTGATCTTTAATTGGCAGTCCGCTTACCTGGCTATTTTTTATGGTGTCTAAAAGAAGCTTTGGCAGACCCTTCCACTGATCGAACTTACCTGACCTCTTGGTGAAATTATATTTTGATCAAATCACTTGACTATTTGAGCTGACCCATGTCAGTTAGGTAAATCAATATGACTAATTTAGGTGCTCCTTGACCAGCCTATTAATAGTCTTCCTTAAGCTGACTTGGTGAAGCTAGTGGGAGGATCATGACAAGTTGATTCATCTAACCTTCTCTCTTTCTTAAATTAAAATTTTCTAAAATTATTAGGTTCTTAAAATAAAATAGTTATGGTGATAACTAGATCATAGCCTCCTATTAAGTGGATGATAATGGATCCATTAATTGGATAATCATTGGAGGCTCGTAGGCCTAGCGCTTATCCGCTAATGGAATTATCATTCATAATATGATTTCTTAGCCGCATCTCTCTAAATAGTGATGAGGTTGACCAACCATAGTTGGGCTTAATCATTCATTAGTTAGATAGACTAAGTATAATCATGTTAATGGTTGGACCTAATCGAAACTTTCAGTGGAGGTCTTAACCTACTGAAAAGATACTTGGAGCAAAATTAAATTACTAAAAATTATTTAAAAAAATAATTAGTTATGAATCTATTCTTAGATGTATATGGATTGACCAACCATAGTTGGACATGTGTGCTGCCTATGTGGATTCTAGTACCCACTAAGGAATTAGGGTAATTCCTCAAATTAAAGGTAAAGGCTATCAGTTTGAATAAAATAATGGAAGAACCTTTTAATTAAATTTTAAATCTTTAGGTTCAATGAATCAATTGCTAATTAAGCTTTTGGTTCTCTTTTATGTAGTTCAATCCAAACCATAGTTGCTCCATTCACTATTAGATAGTGATAAACTTATGGGACCCAACTTTAATAATAAGTATCGAAAGTTGAATATTGTTCAGCAGCACGAAATGGTTTGTATTGGAGCCTCTATGCCCAGTTTAAACATAAGATCCAAGAATAACCTGGATTAAGAAGAATGCTTCCACTATAAGAAGCAAGGGTACTGGAAGAGAAATTATCCTCAGTATCTTAATGATAGAAAATATGCAGGGTTTCATGCAGAAATTTTAAAAAAGTTTTGAAATATAACGCAGCGAAAGTTGTAAATTAAACCATTTAATCTATAAATGCATGTAATCTAATTACTAAATTCTATATTTAGGATATATAACATATCATATTGCATTTTAAATTAGAAAATAAAAGATTTGGTATTGATCAAATCAATATCCGAGATCTAAAATGATTCTAGATCTAAAACCTAGATCGCATCTAGGTGAGAGAAGAAATCAAATCTCTTATCTTTGTATGGGTTGAAAACTTCATGGTTAATTTTTGTTATTATTTTTGGAGTTGCACACACATTCAACCTCTACAGGTGATCCATATGAGGCTGTAATAAAATCAGAGGTTCGTCGAACGAAGATCCGCTCGAAGTGCTAACTTCTCACAGATCCCTTCAGAAGGTTAATCTAAAATTTATTCTTCATATCTCTTGGACACTCCAAGAGATGAAGAATAAAAGAAAGATTAAGAGAAAAATTTAACCTTTGGATCTTTTAAAAATTAGAAATTAAATAGTTAAGAAAGATCTTAAGAGAAGATACATCTTTTCTTTTCAGGACATCAATCATTGATGTCCTAAACAGATCTCCATACCTGAATAAGAGGAGACCTTCTCCTCTAGAAAATTTTCATGCTTTCAGATCTCTTTCTTTCTAATTTTTTTTATAGAAAAATTATATTAAAATTCAAAAAAAAAGATTCTCAAAAGAATCCTAAGAGAAGACTATCTTCTCTTCACTTTCCTCTCATCAGGACATGATCAAATCATGTCCAAAAGAGACCATGATGCCCCAACTTCTTGGAGCATCCATTCTCATGCCCTCTTCCTCTCTCTCTCTCTCTTAGATTTTTATCATATAAAAAATCATAAATAAAATTGAAAAAATAAATATTGAAAGAGAAATAGATGAGAAGACATTCTTCTTACCTTTGTCTTCATCAAGACATGAACCTTTCATGTCTTAATGAAGAGTTTTTCTCCAAGGAAGTAGACACCCTTAATCCCCATGCCCTCCCTTCTATTCTTCTACCTTTCCATCATGGAATACCAGAATTTTTTATGCCTAAAACTGATTAGAAGGTGGCATCCAAGAAAATAAGAAGACTAGGTCAAATTGACCTAGTCAAACAAGGAAACAAGGAAGAGATTGTGGGGGCATCCAACTCTTGGATGCTTCCCCTAAAAAAATGGTGTTGAGAATTCTGAAGTCCTCACACAAAAAAATGCCAAAAAATGGGTGAACAAAAAATAATATGGCATGGGAAAAAGGGCGCATAAGGAATGAAGAGTTTTAGAAATCTAAAACTCTATCAAGGCATAACAACTTTCCAAGTTTTGACCAATTCAAACTTATTTCCATAATCAATGGAATAGGAGGCATGGAACTCTGATTAGCATGAGTTTTCTCATGCAAAAACCAAAGGTAATGGCAAAAAAAAAAAAATGGTGTGGCTTCTTAATGGGCGCGAAAGGACAAGTAGAATCCCAGTCCAACTTGGAGTCTTGCAATTTGACTAGGTCAAAGTATTTTAAATCCAATTCAAATTAGTTTTAAGTCAACCTAACAAATAGGCAATTCTAATCCAATTAGGAGCTTTATTAAATCAGATTTAATTCATATTTAAATCTGATTTAAGTTCTAATCAAATTAAAAATTTGATACACTCAAGTCCTAGTCGAATAGGGACTTATTCTTCCTTGTAATTGGCTTATCCAATAAATCAATTAAACTTAATCTAATTAAATTTAAATCAATTTTAATTGAATCTAATTTAATTATACTTGATCTCGGTCTGATTACTCAATCAAATTAAGCCAATTAATAATTTAATTACTAATCAATCCTCCTATAATACTTGCTTTAGATCAAACATCAATCGCATTGAATGTTTAACTTTAGAATAATTCTCAATCATTGATTAACCATCTGATTAGATTACAACCTCTTATGTGTATAATCTTGTAGGTTCGAATCTAAGTCAGTAGCATAGGAACCAATTCTTATACCAATCAAAGTAACCATCTAGTAATGGTTCCCGATATCTGGATAGATCAAATGTATGCAAAGCAATATTCTTAGAATCCTAGCCCATGGTTATTATATAATTCATCCCTATGATCAATAATGCTCAAGATGACTTTGAGTATGCTATCAACACTCATACAAGTTATTTCTATTGTGTCTTAAAATTTTACAAATTTCATGACTCCTCACGAGGATTATCTAGGCCTAGATTTTGCTAAATTGAAACATGAGTCATTCTCTTCCTGATGTTAATCAAGAGTGGTCAATCCCATCTTAACTCACACATCGACTTCACAAGTACTTGGCTATATCCAAAAATCTTTTGAACCTATACTAGAAATATAGGCAGTCCGACATCAAAATATAATGAGTTGCTTATAAGTCATCATGATGATCTCAAGTTGGAGGGACACTTTTATCCATTTGCCTTAACTAGCTACTCTTGATAGTAGAGTGCTACATTGGTCACATTCAGTGTAGATGTACTCCTACATCTTATCTGAATGTCATACCAGTGTCTCCATATCACTTGGTTACAACGACAACTAATGCATATGGCATACAGCGATCTACACTCGATAAGTTATCGTCCTTGTTAATAACTTATTATTCGATCGTGAACAATTTAAGAACCACCTAATAAATCTTTTTTTATTAATTAATTATGGTTCTAAGAACTTCATCATAATTTAGAAATTTATTTAAGAAAGATAAAATTTTTATGATGAACCAGCTAAATAACTATTATTATTAGATAATTCATATACTAATTCTAATTATCTACCACTTAGATGATTGACTTTAGGATACATTTTTCAATACTTGATTCCCATGACCCCAATGGGCTGAAAGAGAGATAAGCAAGTAGTTGTTGATCAAGGATGTTATATGATAATACCTTATAATTTTTCTATTTATGATACTTCTACTTAGGTATTAGATACCGAAAGTTCAGTCCATATTTATAATTTATTGCAATAACTTTAAATTAATAGAAGATTTGAAAATAATGAGTGATTCCTGAATATTAGAGATGGAATATCTGTTCCAGTTCTAGCTATGAAAATAGTTTAAGTTATTCTAAATACTAATATCATTTCTTTAAATGAATGTCATTATTGCCCTTCCTTTCTGATGAATATAATCTCTATTAGTCTTTTAGCCAAAGATGGTTATCATTTATCAATAAATAAAGATTATTATGATATCATTATGAATGATATTACAATAATGTAAGGATATTAAATAAATAATATTTTTATTTTATCATAGTCTATAAGTATAATGTACACTTTTAGAAAATATCCTAGATTAGATAATATCTCTGATATCTACTTATAGCACTGTAGGCTAGGTCACATTAATAAGAATAGGATAAATAGGTTGACCCAAGAGAAAATTCTTGAAGTAAATGATTATGAATCACTTCCAACCTGTGAGTCCTATCTTCTTGAAAAATGATTAAATCATTTTTTACTGAAAAAGATAAAAGAGCCACTAAGCTCTTAAGTCTAGTACATACTGATGTATGTAGACCTATGAGTACAAGTGCTAGAGGAGGATATTTCTACTTCATCATTTTCATAAATGATCTATCCAGGTACGGATATGTCTATCTAATGAAACAGAAGTTAGATTTGAAATATTCAAAAGATTTTGATGTGAAGTAAAAAAATAAACTGAAAAGAGGATTAAAACTCTTTGATCGAATTGAGGAGGTGAATATCTATCTAGTGAGTTCTTAACATATCTAGGAGAGAATGAGATTCTCTCATAGTGGACTCCTCCAAGAACACCATAGCATAATGGTGTATCGGAAAGAAGAAATCAAATCTTGTTAGACATGGTTTGATCCATGATGGGGTTTGCTAGTCTGCCTGTTTTATTTTAAAATTATGCTCTTGAGACTGCATGTTATATATTGAACAATGTACCGAGTAAATCTATCGCAAAGACTCCATATGAGATATGGACTAGGTATAGGCCTATACTCTCTCACCTATGGGTTTGGGGTTGTCTAGCCTATGTCAAACATTTGCATATAGATAAGTTTAGACCTCGGTCTGATAAGTATATGTTTATAGGATATCTCAAAGAAAGTAAGGGTTATTATTTCTACCATGCTGATGAACAAAAAATGTTCGTCAGTCTTAAGATAATCTTTTTAAAAAAAAGTTTCTTGGTGAAGGAACTATTGCCTTTAAGATTGAATTTGATGAAGTTCAGTAGGTAGAAAAACCATCACCTATAGCTGAACCTAAGTCGAATTTGACTAGATCAAATTTGGAGCCTAGTATACCTACACCATTAAGATGATCCAATAAAGTATCATGTCACTTAGATAGATACTATGATTTCTTGGTTCGAGATGGTGATCCCATTGAACTCGATGAGAATGATGAGGATCCGATCACCTATATGGATGCTATGTAGAGATTCGATTATGAGAAATAGCTTAAGATCATGAAATCCAAAATGGAGTCCATGAAGATCAACAATGTGTAAACATTGGTTGATCCATCCGAAGGGGTTAAATCCATTGAATGTAAGTAGATCTTCAAAAAGAAAAGGAGTGCAGATGGAAAGATGGAGACCTACAAAATCCATTTGATTGTTAAGGGGTATCATTAATATTATGGTGTTGACTATGATGAGATGTTCTTTCCTATGGCAATGCTCAAATTCATTCAGATAATACTTGCGATTGCTGTCCATCTGGACTATAAAATCTGGCAGATGGATGTGAAGATAGCTTTTCTAAATAGAGAGTTGACTGAAGAGGTGTATATGATACAACATGAGGGGTTCACATCCATAGATGGGTCCAAGATGTGCAAACTTTAGAGATCCATTTATGGATTGAAGTAGGCATCTTGGAGTTGGAACATGCATTTTGATAAGGTATTCAAAATGTATGGCTTTGTTAAGAATGGAGAAGAGTCTTATATTTATAAATAGACAAATGGTCCAGCAGTGGTATTCCTTATCTTGTATGTGGATGACATTCTCTTAATTGAAAATGATATCCCTGCACTGCAGAAAATAAAAGTCTGATTGTCATCATAATTCTCTTTGAAGGACTTGGGTGAAGCATCCTACATCTTAGGGATGAAGATCTATAAAAATAGATCTAAAAGAATGCTTAGGTTATCGCAATTCATGTACATAGATGCTGTGCTGAAGAGGTTCAGCATGGAGAATTTTAAAATGGGCTATCTCCCGATAAGCCATAAAATTTTTTTTCTTTAAGAAGGATTATCCAACAGCTCCTAAAGAGAGAGAGCATATGTGTAGTGTTGACACAGAAATCCATCTCGAGGTCAGATCGTTGGAGTTGCACGACGACGATGAGTCAGCGGCGATGGGACGAAGGCAGCCATACCTGCAATAGAAGTCCTCAACCAGAGTTGGCTTTGGTGGAAATCCTCCAACACTCAAGTCAGTTTTTCATTCAACAAAAAAGATGAGCATTTGGGAGAGAAGAGTTGCATACCTTAGGGTCTCTCTTTTTCTCATTTTATAGAAGGATCTCAAGTTTGTTAGGATGGATTGTAGGTTGTTAGTCATGGAAGAGTAGTGGATTATCAAAAATATTTTATTTGTCCACTAGAATATTCTCAGAAATCATGTCAAGTATTATCCCCTCATGGCATGTAGGGAGAAAGTTGACATTCTAGAGGAGTTCATCCTGGGAGAGTTCATCCTAGGAGAGTTCATCCTGGAGGAGTTCGTCCTAGGAGAGTTCTGAAGGAGAAATCTTGATTTTCTGGATCAGGTTCGTTCAGATTTGATCGAATCAAGAGAGATATTTCAAAAATTTTTCTTATATATCTAGATTAGATCTGAGATATTTCAAATCTAATTTTATAGATATAATAAATAAAAATAAAATTAAATTAAATCTAATTTAATTTATACCTTGATGCTGGGTAATCAGATTACCCTTTGATGATCCTGCTGATTGCCTGAGGTTCTAGATCTAGCCACGTAAGCGCCTGGCCTCTACTGGTATCCACTCAGATTGGATTTGGAGATCTTCTTCTTTATCACTTCTCCAAAAATTAGATCTGGATTTAATTTGGAGGATCTTCAAAACTTCTTTCGAAGATCTACAATCGTCTCTACAGCAATGCTGCCTTCTTCCTTTTTCGTCAACTTTTTCTTGCTTGGATCGCACCAAACGGAAGCCCAACTTTCCTTGGGCATGGAGAGGAGAGAGAGGATTAGAAGATGGCATGGAGGAGGGAGAGGGGCAGCCTTGGGGTGTGGGCTAAGAGAGAACTCTTTGAAAGTTGGGCGCAGATAGGATTTATACAGATCTTGCTGTGCCATGCAGTGCCACATCATCTCGGCCAATCATATTGCTTCATGCAATCAAATCTAAATCTGATTGATGAAATAACATCACCTAATGCAATCAGATGAGAGCCCCACTAATTCATCCTTAGATGGCGCCTAAGACTAGTCAAAGTCTATAGTTATGGACCACCCAAGTAGAAACCAAGAAACAACCTAGAGTCCCATCCGTATGGGACTCCAGCCATCCCTATCCATGGGCGCACGCCTCCCTAGGTGTGCACCCCCTCCTTTCCAAAATCTAGTAAGGGGACAAGCCCCTATCTGCTCTCCAATAGGTTTATGACACATGGGCAGATGTCTAAGGGTCAAAGGTCAATATTTGACCAAAGTCAAAAGATAAGAATTAGCAGGTGACAAAAAATGGCAAGTATTATCTCAAATTTATCTCATAAATTAAGATAATTCTTTTTTGATCTAAATAAGCTTTAGTCAAACTAAGTAAAGGTACTTGAGTGAGTACAAACATATTTAGCTCGATCGAGATAACTTTTAATGATAGTAGAAGGAGAACGTTAGGCTCAATCGTGTGCTAGCATGATTTCTTTGAATCTAATTGAATCTAATTCAAATCAATTGAACTAGATTAGTTCAATTGATGATATTCAGATCCAAACCCTTATTTATATGATCCAGTTAGGTTCAATTATGTATGATAATGGGATATATCACGATCTCTATCATTATCATCATCGAAACTATTTTCGATGGATCAGAACTTTTTTGATTCAGACAACTCGAATGATCGATTATCTAAATCATTCTAATTGCTTCCAAAATCCACCAGTAACACCTAGCAGTATATGGTGGCAATCCATCAAAACTAAAAATGAACCTCTTGGTGTAGCTACTTGTGTGATTAAGTTCTTCTATCTTGAGCCCCGATCAGATTAAGGTTAAGGTGAACTCGTCAAACCCTAATTTCTATCATATGATTTAATCATTCGATTCAAGTCCGATGTGAAATCTTAATAGAAACTCTTTCTATTATTTTACACTACTATGGCCATGGGCTTATGGACTTGATTCTCATGATTATCATAGGGCTGCTCCTCATCCACCGAGGTAGATAGATTACTTCTTGGTGCAATCCAATTTCTGCAATGAACATGCTATAGTCAACGTACACCTCAAGATTCCGAATGGCTAGGAGATCGAGTCATGGTGTAGTCAAACTATAACATCCATAAGGTGAACTATCGATGCATCTTAGGTCAAAGAACCAGACATACTACTGTAGCTTCGAGTTAGTCATCGACGAGAAGGTAGACTTCCTTATGACTGCTCGAGGTGGTCACGCTTAGTGCCCTCATTCTCTAACAAGTACCTGTACTCTTACTTTGATATCTCTATACCGTATACTCAAGACTCATCTACTATGAAGAAGCGATTGTACACCAATCTTTCAGATCAATCACCATCCTCATGATGATCCTACGATCAGCAGCATTTTATGAGTTAATAATGAAAATTCTTGTCTTAAATTTTCAACTCTTAAAAATAAGAATTATCATTATCATTAACTCAAGAAATGTATCATAGACACTAAATACACATTTATCATAGAAAATAACATATTTTATTATTTATAGTCAAAATTATAATTTTGCCCCTAGAAGTGTATTACAAGTGTTAGCCAATTCTGCCTTCTAGGGCACACAATCATGTCAAGTATTGTCCCCTTATGGCATGTAGGGGAATAGTTGAGATCCCAAAGGAGTTCATCCTTGGAGAGTTCATTCTGGAAGAGTTCATCCTAGAGAAGTTCGTCCTAGGGGAGTTCATCCTGGAGGAGTTCATCCTGAAGGAGTCCATCCTGGGGGAGTTTATCCTGAAGGAGTTCTTCCTGGGAGAGTTCATCTTGGAGGAGTTTGTCCTAGAGGGATTCATTCTTGGAGAGTTCATCCTGGAGGGGTTTGTCTTGGGAGAGTTCATCCCGGATAAGTTTGGCCTTCAATTTAGCCTTCTGAAGATCTTGGCTTTTATCTTTTGATAACTTCAAGCTTGGCCTGAGATGGAACCTCAGTCTCAGCCTTCAATGGCCTTCAATTCAGCCTTTCGAAGATCTTGGCTTCCATCTTTTGATAACTTCAAGCTCGACCTGAGATGAAACCTCGGCCTTAGCCTTCAATGGCCTTCAACTAACCTATATTGTGACCCTGGATTCCCTCCTTTCGAAGACCTTGGCTTCCATCTTTTGATAACTTCAAGCTCGACCTGAGATGGAACCTCAGCCTCAGCCTTCAATGGCCTTCAACTAACCTATATTGTGACCCTGGCTTTCCTCCTTTGATTATATCAAGCTCGGCCTAACTTAGGACCTCATCCTCAACCCCTTGAAGACCTTCAATAAGCTTACATCATGACTTTAGCTTCTATCTCTCGATGAACTCAAGTTCAGCCTGAGATAGGACCTCGACCTCAGCCTTTCGAAGATCTTCAATCAGCCTATATTCTCATATCTTTGGCAAGCATAAAAATCTTCCAATAATAGCTCCCTACTTTCAAGTCCGGGCCTTGGTTCGGACGAAGGGAGTATTGTAAATCGAACTTGCCGAAGATATGTCATTTTTTATCATTTAGACTTAGAATCTTCTGGCTTCTTATTGAAATTATTCGAAGGTCTTCAATTTTATCCTCAGCTTTGTGAGCTTATATTCCTACCAACCTCTATCTACTAAGGTCAGATTTTTGCACAGATTAACATTCTAAGCTTGGATTGCTGCAAACCTCTGCTGTCTAAGCTCAGATTTCTACGAATATTGATATTTGGAGTTTGAATTTCTATAGATCTTTATCTTCTAAGGTCAGATTTCTACAAATATTGATATTCAGAATTTGGATTTCCATAGGTCTTTATCTTCTAAGGTTGGATTCCTATAAATATTGATATTTAGTTTTGGATTTCTACTGATCTTTGCCTCATATTTAGAAATTGGAGGTTTTCACCCTCGCTAGGATGAGGTTATCCTCCTATCTTAAATAACCAAAGAATTTTTCTCTATATCAGGATGAGATCCTTATCTTGTCCTTGACACAGTCGTAGGGAAATACCTGAGCCATTGAATGGGCCTCTTCCCACCTCCCATCTTAAATTAATGAGGGTTTTTATTTTGCTCATGTTAGGATGAGGTTCTCCTCCTGTTCCTAATTTGGCTGTAGGGATATATTAGGACCGTTGGCAGGGCCTCTCTCCTCATCTCATCTTAAATTAATAAGGCCTTCTGCTTTGCTCATGTTAGGATGAGGATCTCCTTCTATTCCTAACATGGCTGAGAGGCATATTAGGGCCATTGGTAGGGCCTCTTTTCTCATCCCGTCTTAAATTAATGAGGCCTTCTACTTTGCTCGCATTAGGACAAGGGTCTCCTTCTATTCCTAACATGGCTATAGGGGCATATTAGGATCATTGGTAGGGCATCTTCTCTCATCTCGTCTTAAATTAATGAGGCCTTCTACTTTGCTCATGTTAGGATGAGGTCTCCTCCTATTTCCTAATGGGCTTAGGGATATCGATCTCTCCTCATCTCGTCTTAAATTAACGAGGCCTTCTGCTTTACTCGTATTAGGACGAGGTTCTCCTCCTATTTCTAACGTGGTTGTAGGGGCACATTAGGACCATTGGTAGGGCCTCTCTCCTCATCTCGTCTTAAATTAATGAGGTCTTCTGCTTTGCTCATGTTATGATGAAGTTTCGCTCCTATTTCTAATAGGGTTGTAGGGGCATATAAGGGCCATTGAAAAGCCCTCTTCCCTCCTCCCATCTTAGGTTAACGGGATATTCTTTGATCGATGTTCTTGTCAAGTCTGCTTTCTTGGCCTTGATTTTTTCTTGGCTTGAATTTGGGTTTGATAGTTCGGCCTTGGTCATGATTTTGACTCCAGCTCAGCTATGATCTTAACTTCAGTTTGGTTGTGATTTCAGCTTCAACTTATCCTTGATTTTGATCTTGACTTGGTCTTGAATCTGACTTCAACTCGACTTAGGCCTTTACCTTAGATTTTTTTTAAATTTTATTTTTTTTGTGAGCTCAGCTTACTGAGGTTGAATTTCTATTGGCCTCAGTCTTTTGAGCTTGAACCTATGCAGACCTCGGACTTGTATGATCTTTGACTCGAATTTTTCTTGCTTTCACTTTGGATAGATCTTGAACTTGACCTTGGATAGCTTAGCTTAGGTTTTGACCTTAGATTGATCTTTTAATGTGCTCAGCTTAATGGGTTGGGCTTTTGTTGGCCTTCGATTTGTATGATTTTTACCTCAAATTTGTTTTGCTTGCACCTCGAATGAGTCTTGAACTTAACCTTGAATTGGTCTGGATTCTTACTTCAGTTATAGCATAGTTTCTTGAACTTAGTCTTGATTGATTTTGGATGCGGCTTCGATTTTAATATCCTATAGCCCTACAAGAAAGAAAAGATAATGGACAAAAACTTAAAAGTCTCTTACCATGAGTTCTCCATTTCTTTGATCTTAGGCTCTGTTTGACCTCCTCTTATTATTTGATTTGAGCCTTTATCTTGGATTACTCCAATTTAGATCAAACTTTATCTTCTTCTTCTTCCCCCTTTTTTTTGTATTAACTTGGCTTTGAGTGGAATTCGCAGGGTCGAGTGTGGAGGTTGTAGCTTGTTACAGGTGGCTTCAAGGTTGTTCTGAGTCAGCTTTGGTGCTATTTGATGCAAGATGATAGGAGAACCGTAGAAAAAATCAAAAGAATACATATGTAGAGGACTTCGACCGCATTTGGAGCACATGGACCTCGACATAAGGGACCTAGGTAATGTTGAGAATGCATAGATCTCATGAGGACCTCGATGCCATACGTACGAGGATTTCGAGGGCCGCTCGATGGTGGGTTCAGCCGCACCAAAGGTGCATAGACCTTAGCATCGTTGCTGCAAGTTCGTCCATATGTAGGCACCTGGGGGAAAGGGTCAGTCGGCTGTTCTCTTCTTTCCTTCTCCTCTCATTCTTTTCTTCTTCTTCTCTCTCTCCCCCTTTTCTTTTTCTTTTTTCTTTTCTTTTTTTTTTAACTAGGCTTTGATGGATAAAATTCACAACTGCATATGGAGATTGTGGCATTTTGCTAGTTGCTTCAGGCTTCAACATGATGGGGACCTCGGCCACGTTGGGAGCCCACAGCTGTCAATGATGAAGAGGAGCAGGTCGGCGGCATCACGCATAGGGGAGGAGATTGATCTCAGGGAGGACCTCGACCACAGAGTTGGGCAAAGGTGCAAGTTTGGATGCACGATTAGTCATGCCTGGATACATGGGGGAAGAAGGTTGGCACCATAGCTTCGACTAGTTCTAGCCACTGCTCGAAGTCGCGAGGAAGGAGATCGGCACATGGGGAGGAGATTGGAGGGAGAAGCACCGTGGGTTGTGGGAGAGAAAAGTTCAGCCGGAGTCATCATGGATTGTGCCTGAGAGCACAAGAAAGTTTGGTCGGAGGAGTCGCGATGTGCACGAGAGGAAGATCGGAGGAGTTTGAACGTAGACTTGGTGGAGGCCAGTCAAAGGTCACACGAGCGTAGCTAGAAGTTTGGAGGAGCTCGAGTTATACCCGAGAGCGTAGGAGAGGAGCTCGGCCACATGGGAGAGAGACTCTCCACCAATATCGCTTGAACACGTGGGCTTGGATGGGACCGATCTAAGGTGTGATGGGTGTAGATGAGAGAGGAGATCGGGGGGGGGTCACTTGAGTTCCACCTAGGAGAGAGAAAATTGGAGGGGCACCGTGGGTTCGGAGGAGGCCAGAGGGGCACTGTGGGTTCGGAGGAGGCTAGAGGGGAGTGCCTAGACTTGCAAGCTCGGAGGAGACTGGCCGTACAGCTACGACGGGCATGGGGCAAGCCACCGACTCTCCTCCCACTTCCTTTATCCCTTTTTCACTTTCCCATTCCCCCTTTTTTTTTTCGACACATAAGAACTGAACCTCTCTTTTTTTTCTAAACAACTCTTCAAATTTATCTCCCATTCTAGACTTTGGGTTACCATGATCTACAGCAAAAATAAATAGATGAATAAATAAAAATTAGAAACTATGCAGCTTACTACATCATGGTTAGAGAAAAGCTTCTTATCGATGATTAATGCGACAAAAGTTCATAGAATGGCAAAAGTCTTAAGAAACCTCAGAAGTTCACCAAATGCAGTGCAACTGCATTGATAAGTGGTAAAAATATACTAATAAAAGTATTAAATTATAAAATAAATTAATCTATTTTTTTAGAAATTGATATTTTTATTAATCTTATGTAGGAAAGAAGGCCACCAATATGAAGATCTTATTTTTCTAATTCAGATGAAATAAATTTTAGGCAAAATGGACTTCAAACGAGCCCAAAATTGAATTTCAAAAAAAAAAGTCGGTTCGGTTCAAATCGGTTCAGAAAAACTGGCTCAGCAGACCACCTGGTTCGATCGCATCAACAGACCGACCCACTAATGTAGCGCTGATGTCAGCATTTTTTGCGATGCACGATGGATCCATTGGAGGGCATTTCGAAAATTTTACATGAAGAAGCACGCTCCGATTGGCTAAAGAATGCGGCAGTCCATGCAACACCGGGCTCGCGAATGGTCTACAGAGGGCAATTTAGGAAGTTTGTCTGATCCGATGGACGTCTTTCACTGAGATTTGATCAGATGGCCAAAATGCATGCACTGACGAATGGCATCCACAGCTCTCGATCGAGATCCAATGGTTGAGATTCATCCCAACATTAAAATAAAGATCAGAAGCTATCCTGTGCATGATCTGATGGCCCAGATTTAATTCAATGATTGATCTGATGGCTGCTATGAATTCTAACTTGATCTGGGAAATTTTAAAGGGTTTTTAAGTAATTTTTGGAACGTTTGATCAACATCCAATGGTCAGAATCATCCAGGGTTCTAATTTGAGTTGTTTTGAGAGTTTTAAACCTAATTTTCGAAGGATTTCGGGGGAAAATCCATCTCTAAGCCTATAAAGTTTGTTGTTGCCGAAAAGAAGAAAAAAAAAGTGAGAGAAATAAAAAAAAAGGAGAAAGAGGAGAGTCAATAAAAAAAAAAAAGAGAAAAAGAAGAGAAAGAGAGGAGAGAGGTAGAAAGAGAAGAGAGATTTTTGAGAAAAGAAAGGGCTTTTAATTTTTTTCTTTTCTTCTTCCGACAATCAAAATATTGATCAAGGAGCTTCTTCTTCTTCACCAAGTTCTCCACACTAAGAGCAATGAATAATAAATTTCAGCAATTAAACAGTCTAATTTTTTTATGCTTTTTATTTTATTTGCTGTTTTTGAACTTGTTATCATGAACTAAATTTTTTTTTACTAAGACTAAGGTGAAGCCACTCTTTTGATGCAATATTCAGTGTGATTTATTTTTAATTTTTAATTTTATTCATGAGGAGTATATATATCTGATCTTAATGCTTTTAGATTACTGGCCATCTTTTAATTAATCTGATGAACATAGATGTTACGGACCAAGTACATCTATGTTAATTGCTTCTTGATTATATACCTTGTATTATGAATCAAATTAGAATTCATATGCATGCAGGAAATTTTAGTGCGCTTTGGATGCAGCGTATTTTAATTAGAGGGTTTCACAAAACTTAATGCATTAATATTTATTTAAATTACACCTGGACCAAAGGATAATTAATAAATATTAATAGTTTTGCTATGCCTGGACCAAAGGATAGTGAATAAATTAGGAGACTCCACCGTCACATGAAATAAAATTAATCTAAAAACCTGAATATTGTATTGACTGAGTTGGTGAACCGATTGCCTTAGTAATCCATTGCTCTTAAGTTTAAAATCCTAATAATTTACACTCTCTCTATTTTCTTAAAAATTTTTAATTATTTTTTTATTTTATTCTTTAATTTCTTATTCTCATAAATCGATCTTCTAAATAAAGCATAGGAAAGAGCTTTTCAGTACTTATTTTTCAATCCTCTAGGGATGATACTCTACTCATTCACTTTATTACTTGATCGACTGGTGCACTTGCCATAGCTATAAATTAGCACGCATCAAGTTTTTGGCACCGTTGCCGGGGATTGTGTCTAAAATAATATTAAAATTTTGATCCTAGCTTTACTTTAGAAATTTATTTTTAATTTTTATTATTTAAAAAAAATTTTGTTTAGTGCATGACACGTACTGGACATAGTAACTTACTACCTTTAGATCCAGAAATTGAAAGGACCATTAGAAGACTACAACAAGAAAGAAACATGGCAGCTGAAGATCCTAACGACATCAATCTAGGATTGGATATGGCGATCGAAGGACAGCATGAAGCTATTCGACCAGTACATCATCCATTAAATGATTACATCACACCATCTGTATCCGATGCAGCTTCGAGCATCAGGAGACCGCCTGTACGAGCAAACAACTTCGAAATAAAATCGACGATGATCCAGATGATTCAATCAACTGTCCAATTCAGTGGACACGTGCATGATGATCCGAATGCCCATATTTCTAATTTTCTTGAACTTTGTGATACTTTTAAAATTAATGGGGTGTCGGATGATGCTATTAGATTAAGGTTATTTCCTTTCTCTTTACGGGACAAAGCTAAGAGTTGGCTTCATTCTCTTCCTGCAGGTTCTATCACAACTTGGGATGTCCTAGCCCAAAAATTCTTAGCCAAGTACTTTCCACCTTCCAAGACTGCCAAGATGCGCAACGATATCACTTCTTTTATGCAGATGGACATGGAGACACTATATGAGGCTTGGGAGCATTTCAAGGAATTGCTGAGGAGATGTCCACATCATCAACTATCCGTATGGCTTCAGGTACAAACTTTCTATAATGGTTTATCTCCTACTAATCATTCTATGATTGATGCAGCAGCAGGAGGAACCATTAATCAAAAAATGGAGGAAGAAGCCTTTCGATCTGATCGATGAGATGGCATCAAATAGCTATCAATGGCAGACAGAATGCATGATGCCAAAAAGACTAGCAGCTGTGCAGGGAGTAGATTGCGTGCCAACCTTACTAGCTGAAATTGCAGCCCTTAGAGCCGAAGTCAACAACTTAAAGGGAACAGCTATGCATATTCAGAGCATTCACTTGTGACCTATGTGGAGGAGGACACGATACGAGCAATTGCCAGACAGGTAATCCTTTTGCTAAAAGCAACTGATACAGCTAATTATATGTTGGTAATTTTTTTAGGCCGCAACAAAATAATTTCCCTACTCCAACACATACAATCAAGGGTGGAGGCAGCACCCAAATTTCTCATGGAGCAATCAAAATGTGCAGCACAACAGCCCACCCCCTGGGGATTCCAAGTACCTGAAAAGAAGTCCAACATGGAAGAGCTGATGGTCAAATTTATGCAAAACCAAGAAGCAACTATAAAAAATTTGGAAGCCAAACTTAGGCAGGACCAAAGCAGCAGCAATTCAAAACTTGGAGATGCAAATAGGTCAAATGGCTAAGATAATCTCCGAGAGACCTCAGGGATCCTTGCCCAGCAAATACGGAGATCAAATCCAAGGGAGCAAGTCAATGCTATCACCCTAAGAAGTGGTACAAAGCTAGAGGAGCCTACATCAAAAGAAAGAGACTGAAGAGCCAACTACAAATAAGGAACCATCAACTAAAATTCGTCAGTCACCAAAACAACCAGCAGATGGATGGTCTCCTAGGATATACGATTTGCCGATCCAAATGTGAAGCCCTACGTGCCGCCACTACCATTCCTCAGAGAGACAAATACAGCATCCAGATAAAGAATTTTCTAACTTTTTCAAAATATTAAAGAATTTACATATTAATATTCCTTTTGTAGACGCTATCACTCAAATGCCCAGGTATGCCAAGTTTTTCAAAGAAATTCTAACAAATAAGAAAAAGCTGAAGGAGCATGAGCGAATAAATTTAAATGAAGAATGCTCAACAATACTTCAAAATAAATTACCATAGAAGCTAAAAGATCCAGGAAGTTTTACTATCTCCTGCATTATTGGTGATTGTAGTTTTGATAAAATTTTATATGATTTAGGAGCAAGTATTAATCTCATGTCTTTTTCTATTTTCAGAAAGTTGGGTCTAGGAGAATCAAAACCTACCACTATTACTCTTCAATTAGCCGACAGATCCATTAAATATCCAAGAGGTATAGTGGAGGATATCTTGGTAAAGGTAAACAAATTTATTTTTTCTGTTGATTTTATTATTCTTGATATGAAAGAAGATTATGATGTACCCCTTATTTTAGGGAGACTCTTTTTAGCTACTGAAGGAGCTTTAATAGTTGTTCAATAAGAAAAATTAATTCTTAGAGTCCAAGATGAACAAGTTACTTTTAATGTTTTCAAAGATACTAAACATCCTGATGATAATCAAACTTATTTTTTAATTAATATTATTGACAATCCATTATCTAAGAATTCTGTAGAAAATAGGTTTGAGACTATAAAAGCTAGCAATGTCAAATTGAAAGAGGGCTCGACCAAACATGAAAGTATTCCAATTGAAGTGGCACCAGATTGATCCACTTTAGAACTCAAAGAAAGTCAAGCTGAAGACTATAAATCAGAACTACTAGATAGGTTGTTTCTTTTCTTTTTAGTTTTGATCATTTTTCTTTTCTTTTATTTTTTAGTAATTTATTGTTGCTCTTTTACTGCTTTGGTGTGTATTTTCAATTTTGCAGAAAAATCAATGAGAGCTCAAGCAAAATTTCAAAGCTCCAAAGAACCAGACTGAACCAAATCAGGTGTATTCCTTCCTATCCTTTATTGCATCCTTTATTTTTCTTTCTCCTTTAAGATAATGTAGAATAAGTTAGGAAAATAAAAAAAAAAATCATATGTCAAGAAGAAAATCTTGAGCAAGATAGACTGGACAAGTGATAAAAGATAGAATTATTTGCTAATGAATGTAACGAGTTAAAGAAGTAGATTAGTTGGTCAACTTTTAGCAGCCTACTTAGGTCATTAAAAGACTATTAGCACTTCTAATTGCACATGCACACTAACAAGGCAAAGTAGGTATTGATTATAAGGCCAACTGAGGATTCAATTATCACTGAAAATTGGTAATTGATATACATTCTAATCAAAAAAACTTGAATTTAAGAAAAGAGCTACGTACCTAAAAATAAAGTGCAAAATATAGAGTATATGTGGATTGTCCAAAGTCTAGTAACTGGGTCTTTACACCTAGGTCAAGTATGAAAATTCACGTTAAATGGTGAAGGGAAGGCCAGGATGCTCAGCACAGCAAAAAAAAAAAATGGGGGGGGGGGGGGGGGGCAGTGTGAAAGCTACCTTAATTCATGAGTATAAAATTGAGAATATATAGAAAATTGACCAAAATAGGTGATAAGAGAGGATACTTTTATTCTTTTGATCTAATACTGAAATGCTAAAGTTAGTCATCACGAACACAAGTGCTATAGATCTTTGATGTACTCTAAGAAAGTTTTTAATCGTATTGACTGAAAAATTTACTTCTAAAGCTCAATGCTTAATTAGTAGTATTTTCTAAATTTTTTGACCTTTTATTCTAGATTTTATCTTTGTGATGGATAATTTTATTGAAATATGGTATTAAATAAAACATTGCTAAGGGACTAGCAATGACTAAGTTGGAGGGTGTGATAAGTGGTAAAACGATACTAATAAAAGTATTAAATTATAAAATAAATTAATCTACTCTTTTAGAAATTGATACTTTTGTTAATTTTATGCAAGAAAGAAGACCACCAATATGAAGATCTTCTTTTTCTGATTCTGATGAAATAAATTTCAGGCAAAACGGACTTTAAACGAGCCTAGAATTAAATTTTTTTTTAAAAAAAAGCCAGTCCAGTTCAAACCAGTTCAGAAAAATTGGCTCAGCAGACCATCCAATTTGACAGCACCAGCAGACTGACCCGTTAATGCTAGACTGATTTCAGCATTTTTTGCAGCGCATGATGGACCGATTGGAGGGCATTTCGGAAATTTTACATGAACAAGCGCGCTCTGATTAGCTAAAGAATGCGGCGGTCCACGAAACACCGAGCTCGCACATGGCCTATAGAGGGCAATTTGAGAATTTTGTCTGATTCGATGAGCATCTCTCACTGAGATTTGATCGGACGGTCGAAATGCATGCATTGACGAACGGCATCCGCAGCTTTCGATCGAGATCCAACGGCTGAGATTCATCCCGACTTTAAAACTAAAGATCAGAGCTATCATGTGCATGATCTGATAGCCCAGATTCAATCCAACAATTGATCCAATGGCTGCTATGAATTTTGACTTGATCTAGGAAATTTTAAAGAGTTTTTAAGTGATTTTTGGACCATTTGATCAACATCCAACGGTCAGGATCATCCAGGGTCCTAATTTGAGTTGTTTTGAGAGTTTTAAACCTAATTTTCAAAGGATTTCAGAGGAAAATCCATCTCTGAGCCTATAAAATTTGCTATTACCGAAAAGAAGAAATAAAAAAAAGGAAGAAAGAGGAGAGATAGTAAAAAAAAATAGAAAAAGAACAGAAAGAGAGGAGAGAGGTAGAAAGAGAAGAGAGATTTTTGAGAAAAGGAAGGGCTTTTAATTTTTTTTCTTTTCTTCTTTCGATAATCAGAACATTGATCAAGAAGCTTCTTCTTCTTCACCAAGTTCTCCACATCAAGAGCGATGGACAATCAATTTCAGTAATTAAATAATTTAATTTTTTTATGCTTTTTATTTTATTTGCTGTTTTTGAACTTGTTATCATGAACTAAATTTTCTTTTACTAAGGCTAAAGTGTAGCTACTTTTTTGATGTAATATTCAGTGTAATTTATTTTTAATTTTAATTTTATTCATGAGGAGTATATAAATCTGATCTTACTGCTTTTAGATTACTGGCCATCTTCTAATTGATCCGATAAACATAGATGTTACAGACCAAGTACATCTATGTTATTGCTTCTTGATTATATACCTTATATTATGAATCAAATTAGAATTCATATGTATGCGGAAATTTTAGTATGCTTTGGACGTAGCAAATTTTAATTAGAGGGTTTCACAAAACTGAATGCATTAATATTTATTTAAATTACACCTGCACCAAAGGGTAATTAATAAATATTGATAGTTTTGCTATGCCTGGATCAAAGGGTAGTG
Source organism: Cocos nucifera (assembly GCA_006176705.1). Lineage (NCBI taxonomy): Eukaryota > Viridiplantae > Streptophyta > Magnoliopsida > Arecales > Arecaceae > Cocos > Cocos nucifera. The sequence continues at coordinate 39,393 of QRFJ01003667.1, forward strand.
AATAAATTAGGAGACTCTACAGTCACATGAAATAAAATTAATCTAATAACCTGAATATTGTGTTGACTAAGTTGGTGAACCGATTGCCTTAGTAACACATTGCTCTTAAGTTTAAAACCCTAATAATTACACTCTCTCTATTTCCTTAAAATTTTTAATTATTTCTTTATTTTGTTCTTTAATTTTTTATTCTCATAAATCGGTCTTCTAAATAAAGCATAGGAAAGAGCTTTTCAGTACTTATTTTCCAATCCTCTAGGGACGATACTCTACTCATTTACTTTATTACTTGATCGATTGGTGCACTTGCCATAACTATAGATTAGCACGCATCTGCATCCTCTTATTTTACAATATTTCAAATTCGCAATTTCGGTATTCTTCTTACACCATCAGATCTAGAGCTGACTAAGCAGTCATCTTGATTTGTGCAGATGTTAGTATGTGGGGTGCCGATAGTTAATTCTAGAATATTTTTCACTCAAGTTGCCATTCCTACATGCATCTGAAAGAAGGTTTATATAGAATCCTTGTTGGGCATCCAATTTGCTCATATTTATGAAGTTTTTAAATTGGATTTTGCCCAGCAAATCCAAGTGCAAATAAAGACCCCACTTCTAATGTTTGATTCTATTCAAAATTCAAGAGAATGGATGAAAAATCAAGAATAGAATATGACTAAAAAATCTGCATAATTATATCTCTTATCTAGATCTCATGGCTCTTTGTTGATTCAAATCATCCTTGTTATTGTCTCCTTATCTGATTGAAATTTCTCCCTCATTTGAAGCTCTTTGGTTTGAGCCTGGGTAGGATCTATTGAAGATGGATGCTAAATCCCATCATTATTAGAGTGACGCAATGGAGCTCCTCTTGTTGGATGCTCATTTCTTTCAATAACTGGGCTTAAAGGTTCCTTCCTCTAGTGCCATCTATTGGCGTAGATATCCATCTCGAGGTCGGATCGTTGGAGTTGCGCAATGGCAGTGAGTTGGCAGCGATGCGATAATAAGCGCACAACGTTTCAGGCATCACCTAGCTTTGATACCAAATATTGGTGCACCAATTGGCATCACATCTCTCTGATACCAATTAATGTTCCATGATATCACTCGAACGTCAATCATCCTTGACATGATAAGTATCGATACCATGTTGTGAAAGCCCCTGATCTTTAGCATGGACCTGAAGAAACCTGTGACGTTCTCTATGGGTAGCAAACCACCAATCCTCTACCTAGATCTGTGATGGGGCACCTCCCTCCTTAGGCTTGAGAGAGACACCCCCTTCTCTAGGGCTTCTTCAAGAACCCTAAGGCAGCAACTCTAGAGAGAAGAGAAGAAGAGAGTTGAGGAAGAAAAGGTCTGTATTGATTTCAGTCCTAAAAATCCTAATATAACCTATGTATTTATACATAGTCATTAGGCCTGACCAAAAACTTCCCGGGCTAATCCAATACATGAAAGCACTCACTGAGCCCATGTATACCCATATCTCCCATGCTCTCATCCTCTGGATCTAGACCCAACCCATATATGAATTAGCCACCTTAAGATCTCTCAAACCAGGCATTAAGACCCCTAAGATCAACCCAGATCCTAGCCCAAAATAGATCCTTGCATAACTCTGCCCGCACACTAAGCCGGCTCAGTCTCAGCACTAAGTCGGCTAAGTTTCACTAGGTCGGCTCAGTCTAAAACTGAGCCAACCCAGTTCTGTGCCATGCCAGCAGTCCCAAATTAAACTGAGCCGATCCAGTTTTGTGCCGTGCCAGCAGTCCTGAATGCACAGCTTTCTATTTTGCCTGTGCATTGAGACTTAGCCGACCTAGTTTTGTACTGAGCCGGCTAACCTACAAAAAATCTTCTTTCTACAGTCTTGATTCTTTAGCTTTGGTTTCTTTCTTTATGTTGTGTTCCAGATCTTCGAAGCACCAACCAAACCCCTAGAATCCTCGGAGCCAACCCCTTGACTCCTCCCATGGCGTCCCAAGGCTTGGGAGCACCATAAATCCTCACAATCTCCATCTTGGTGCTCCCAAGCCTTGGCAAACCTCTCGGCAATGACCTCCTGCATGATCCCTCTGTCCCTGCATACTCGATAGCCCCTTGTACAATCATTGCCTCCGCCAATCTTCTTCAGCTATTATGCACCCTTGAGGTCTTTGGGATGACCGCCTCCACCACTGAAGATCTTGGCTTGCACCTCTGCACCATCCTGAAATTGTAGGATCTCTTCTGCTTAGCAGCTGCATCATTTTTTTTAGACTTTCCTGAAGAACCTATAACATTCCTATACCAGCACTCGCTGCAAGCCCTAACATGGTCTCCTTAGAACTACGCCTATCCTCCTGTACAAGCTGCTCCACTTGAAACTATGCATCAGTAGCACTAGTACTAGGATATCAATCCTCCCGCACCCCTCTGCTCTGAACTCATGTCAAATTCCTCTCCAATTGTGAAGCCACCTCTCTAGAGCTCCACCTATATCTAAAGTCCATCTGATGCCATAGAAGCCGACTCTATCATCGAGTTTCTCGAGGCCAACTACTCAATGCTGCACTACTGAGCCTACCGCTGCACCTCGAACATCATCGCTGCCCCTTCAAACCCTCCGCACTCTGTGGACCCCTTAGAAGCTATCTTGGATACCTCCATAACCTACGGGCACCTTCGAAACCCAAGTGCTCATCCAACTCTTCTAAATCCAGCGACTGAACCCTAAAAAATTCCACCCTAGTCCTTGTCTTCTACCCCTACACCAGCCATCACTTTAGTTGCGCCCGAAGAACCATCCTCCACCTGAACTATGACTCTCCCTCATGCTCCTATAGAAAAAATCTGATCCATGATACTTTCGGTTACCTGAGATGCCTTTGGCGCTCCTTGAGACCCCCTGGCTCTCCCTGAGATCTGCACCCGGTCTCCCTGAGATACCACTAACACTCTCTACTGAGATACACTCCTCGGCTGCTGCACCACCATGCCTCTCTCAGCCTCTTGCCTCTAGGGAAGTACTCCTGCAGCACTCTAGTGCTCCCTGACTCATCTCTATGTCGCTCTATAGCTGCCCAACCCTAACCTGCTGGACCTCCATGGATCATCCATCTCCATCATCCCTAAGGCTCCGCAAATCCATGCTCTGATCAAACCGTTGAATACATCTCCAACTACTTTTCCACTTTCAAACATCGAAGGACGTATAGTCACTTCTTCAGCCTTCTTTCAACCATTACCCCTTAGAAAACCTCTCTTCAACAGTCCTACACTGCCCATCTTTCTGGAGGACCCTGATGCTCTCTGCTGAGATATATCCCACGACTACTATATTGCCGAGCCTCTCTCAGCCCTGCATCTCCAGGAAAGTGCTACTGCAGCACTCCAATGCTCTCTACCTATCACATAACCATCATACACTCTGATCTTTTCACCAAGATCGATCAGCAAATCATGCACCAAATCCTTCCACCCCAAAAAAATTTCTTCCCATTTATCCTCTCAACCTCTATCTTCAACTTGCTGCTCTCAGTTGGCCAAACCACAGCAATAACAAAGATAAATTTGAGACATACCATGGAATTTTTGTGCATATTTTTGATTTCACCCTGTACGTCTTCTCCTTCCCTTCCATGCACTATTAGGCTCTGATACGAAATGTAAACGCACAACATTTCAGGCATCACCTAGCTTTGATACCAAATGTTGGCACACCAACTGGTATCACCTGTCTCTGATACTAATTGATGTTCCATGATATCGCTCAAACATCAATCATCCTTGACATCACAAGCACCGATACCATGTTGCGGAAGCTCCTAATCTTTAGCATGGACATGAAGGAACCTATGACATTCTCTATGGGTAGCAAACCATCGATCCTCCATCTGGATCTATGATGGGGTGCCTCCCTCCTTGGGCTTGAGGAAGATGCCCCCTTCTCTAGGGCTTCTTCAAGAACCCTAGGATGGCAACTCTAGAGAGAAGAGAAGAAGAGAGTTGAGGAAGAAAAGGTCTGTATTGATTTCAGCCCTAAAAACCCTAATATAACCTAGGTATTTATACATAGCCATTAGGCTCGACCAAAAGCTTTCCTAGCTAACCTAATACACTACTATAAAAATGGCCTATGGTAGTCTTACTATGGCAGCGATTTTCGAAACCGCTACCATAGCTTCTACGATAGCAGTTTTTGTTAACCGCTGCTATAGGTCGGATCTATGGCAGCAGTTTTTATAACCCCTACCATAGGTCCGATATATAGCAACAGTTATAGAAAATCATTGCCGTAGGTCGGACCTACAGCAGCAGTTACAAAAAATCACTGCCATAGATCATCCTATAGCAGCGGTTCATTGTAACCACTGCCATAAGTCGAACCAATAGCAGTGATTAGTAGAAACCACTGCTACAATCTGATTTATGACAGTGGTTAATTATAATAGCTGCCATACATTTTTTTTCTTTAAATATTATATAATTTTAAAATTTAATATCCATCTTTATCATTCATTATCTAAATAATTATCATTAGAGTATTATCATAAAAGATTGCCTCGATCCGATGGCCCTAGCTTCGTTGATCAAAAAAATTTGATTTCGACGAATCACGAATGATGATGCGATGATTTGATAGATGGAGACCTCTATGAAGGGAAATTCGAATTTCTCGGTCCAGGTTCGTTCAGATCTGTTCAGATCAAGAGATATATTTCAAAAATTTTTCTCTTTGATCTATATAAAATCTAGGATGTTTCAGATCTGATTCTTATTATTTTAATAAATAAAATAAAATAAGAATAAATTAAATCAAATTTAATTTACCTGATTTGGGTAAACCTATTACCTATTGATGATCCTATTTGCAGCGGAAGGTTCTGGATCTAGCCACGCAAGCGCCTGGCCTCTACTGATATCCACTTAGGCTGGATCTGGAGATCCTCTTCTTCTCTATCACACCTCCAAAAATCAGATCTAGATCTGATCTGGAGGATCTTCAAAACTCCTTTTGAAGATCAGCAGTCGTCCTTTGCAGCAGCGCAGCCTTCTAGCTTCCAGTTGCCTTTCTTTGATCTGGATTGCACCAACCAAGATCCAAAACTCCTTTTGGACGTGGAGAGCAAGGGGAGAAGGTGGGTTTGGCATTGACGAAGAGGGGAGAGGCAGCCTTGGGGCATGGGGAATTATGATTCAATCATAATCTGAGTTGGGCGCAGGATCTTATTTATAGACTAACTGTGATCCAACTTCTCTTCTTCCCAACCAATCACAACTCTTTATGAAATCAGATCTAAATCTGATTGGTGAGAATAGAGTCCTCTGGATTCCTCCTTAGATAGTGCCTAAGACCAGTCAAAGTTGATTCTTAGGAGAACTCTAATTGGAATCCAAAAAGGAGATGGAATCCTTGTCCAACAAGGACTCCTAGGCGCCTCCAACTTGGGCACATGCCTAGGGTGGCGTGCACCTTTTTCCTTGCCAAGTTCTGGTACGGGGACAAGCCCCCACTAGCTCTTCAATAGGTGCATGACATGTGGTCAAAAGTCAAAGTGTCAATGGTCAACATTTGACCAGTCAAAGGTAGACTTTTGACCAAAATCAAAGAACAAGAAATGGTAGGTGACCAAAAATGGCAGGTAATATCTTACAAAATAAGACAATCTTTTTTAACTTGGACAACCTCCAGTCAGACCATATGAAGGCCTCTAATTGAGCACAAACTCCTTTAGCTCAGTCAGGACAACTAATTTATGATAGCAAAAGAAGAACGTTAGGCTCAATCGAGTGCTAGCACGATTTTCTTGAACCTAATTGAATCTCATTCAGATCAATTGAACTGGATCAGTTCAATTGATGATCATCAGATTCAAATCCTTGTTTGTGTAACCCAGTTAGGTTCAGTTCTGTATGGTAATGGGATATGTCATGATCTCTATCATCGACATCATCGAAACTCCTTTCGATGGATCAAAACTCTTCTGATTTGAACAGCTAGAATGATCGATCATCTAAATCATTCTAATTGCTCCCAAAATCCACCAGTGACACCTAGCAGTATATGGTGGCAACCCATCAGAGCTGAATGTGAACCTCTTGGTGTAGCTACCTGTGTGATTCAGTTCTTCTATCTTGAGCCCCGATTAGATTAGGGTTTAGGTGAACTCGTCAAACCCTAGTTTCTATCATATGATGTAATCATTCGATTCGAGTTCGATGTGAAAATCTAAATAGAAAATCTTTCCATTATTTCACTCTACCACGGCCATGGGCTTCTGGACTTGATTCTCATGATTATCATAGGGCTGCTCCTCTACCACCGAGGTAGATAGATTCCAACTTGATGCCATCCAGTTCCTACAATGAACATGCTATAGCCAACATACACCTCAGGATTCCATGTCGCTAGGAGATCGAGTAATGGTGTAGTCAAACTATAACACCCTCAAGTGAACTACCGATGCACCTCAGGTCAAAGAATCAGATGCACTACTACAGCATCGAGTCAGTCATTGACAAGAAGGTAGACTCCCTAATGACTACTCGAGGTGGTCACGCTCAGTGCCCTCGTTCTCTAATGAGTACCTGTACTCTCGCTCCGGTGTCTCCACACCGTAGACTCAAGACTCATCTACTAAAGAGAAGCATTGACGACATTTGATTTTTTGATTTTTTGATTTTTTGATCACTCGTTTATCATTTAATGGTCGAAACTAATCTATACTAAATTGATCAAGATAATGATATCCGATTAAAGTAAAACTTTGATAGTACGCTACAAACATCACTAAGATCATCGTTGCAGATTTTTGAATACATCAGAGTGTTAGATATGTGTGCCCTAAAAGCCAGAATTGGCTGACACTTGTAATACACTTCTAGGGGCAAAATTATAATTTTGACTATAATTAATAAAATGGGTTATTTTCTATCACATATGTGTATTTAGTGTTTGTGATACATCCTTTGAGTTAACGATAATGATGATTCATATTTTCAAGAGTTGAAAATTTAAGACATGAATAATCATTGTTAACTCATAAAATGATCCCGACCATAGGACCATCACGAGGATGGTGATTGATCCGGAAGGTTGGTGTACAATCACTTCTCTTTAGTAGATGAGTCTTGAGTCTACGGTGTGGAGACATTGGAGCGAGAGTATAGATACTCGTTAGAGAACGAGGACACTGAGCATGACCACCTCGAGTAGTCATTAGGGAGTCTACCTTCTCGTCAATGACTGACTCAATGCTACAGTAGTGTGTCTGGTTCTTTGACCTGAGGTGCATCGGTGGTTCATCTTGAGGGTGTTATAGTTTGACTACACCATTACTCGATCTCCTAGCCATATGGAACCCTGAGGTGTATGTTGGCTATAGCATATTCATTGTAGGAACTGGATGGCATCAAGATGGAATCTATCTACCTCGGTGGTAGAGGAGCAGCCCTATGATAATCATGAGAAACAAGTCTAGAAGCCCATGGCTATGGCAGAGTGAAATAATGGAAAGAGTTTCTATTTAGATTTTCACATCGGACTCGAATCGAATGATTACATCATATGATAGAAACTAGGGTTTGACGAGTTCACCTAAACCCTAATCTGATCGGAGCTCAAGATAGAAGAACTGAATCACACAGGTAGCTGCACCAAGAGGTTCACATTCAGCTCTGATGGGTTGCCACCATATACTGCTAGGTGTCACTGGTGGATTTTGGGAGCAATTAGAATGATTTAGATGATTGATCATTCTAGCTGTTCGAATTAGAAGAGTTCTGATCCATCGAAAGGAGTTTCGATGATGTCGATGTTAGAGATCATGACATATCCCATTATCATATAGAACTGAACCTAACTAGGTCACACAAACAAGAATTTAAATTTGGTGATCATCAATTGAACTGATCTAGTTCAATTGATCTGAATGAGATTCAATTAGGTTCAAGGAAATCGTGCTAGCACTCGATTGAGCCTAATGTTCTTCTTTTGCTATCATAAATTAGTTGTCCTGACTGAGCCAAAGAAGTTTGTGCTCAATCAGAGGCCTTCATATGGTCTGACTGGAGGTTGTCCAAGTCAGAAAAGATTGTCTTATTTTGTAAGACATTACCTACTATTTTTGGTCACCTACCATTTCTTGTTCTTTGACTTTGATCAAAAGTCTACCTTTGACTGGTCAAATGTTGACCATTGACACTTTGACTTTTGACCACATGTCATGCACCTATTGGAGAGCTGGTGGGGGCTTGTCCTCCTGTCAGAACCTGACAAGGAAGAGGGCGCACGCCATCCTAGGCGTGTGCCCAAGTTGGAGGCGCCTAGGAGTCCTTGTTGGACAAGGACTCCATCTCCTTTTTGGATTCCAATTAGAGTTCTCCTAAGAATCAACTTTGACTAGTCTTAGGTGCCCTCTAAGGAGGAATCTAGGAGATTCTATTCTCACCAATCAGATTTAGATTTGATTTCACAAAGAGTTGTGATTGGTTGGGAAGAAGAGAAGTTGGATCACAGTCAGTCTATAAATAAGACCCTGCGCCCAACTCAGATTTTGATTGAATCACAATTCCCCATGCCCCAAGGCTGCCTCTCTCCTCTTCCTCAATGCCAAACCCACCTTCTCCCCTTGCTCTCCACGTCCAAAAGGAGTTTTGGATCTTGGTTGGTGCAATCCAGATCAAAGAAAGGCGATTGAAAGCTAGAAGGCTGCGCTGCTGCAAAGGACGACTGCTGATCTTCAAAAGGAGTTTTGAAGATCCTCCAGATCAGATCTAGATCTGATTTTTGGAGGCATGACAGAGAAGAAGAGGATCTCTAGATCCAATCTGAGTGGATACCGATAGAGGCCAGGCGCTTGCATGGCTAGATCCAAAACTTTTTGCTGCAAACAGGATCATCAACGGGTAATAGGAATACCCAAATCAGGTAAATTAAATTTGATTTAATTTATTCTTATTTTATTTTATTTATTAAAATTATAAGAATCAGATTTAAAATATCCCAAATCTTATACAGATCAAAAATTTTTTTTTTTGAAATATATCTCTTGATCTGATCAAATCTGAACGAACCTGGACCAAAAAATCAGGATTTTCCTTCAACTGGTATCAGAGCCAAGATTTTAAATTGTTTAGATCTGATTTTAAATTTATTTTAATTAGAAAATAAAAGATTTTAGATGTCACATGAGATGTGATCAGATCTGAAATTAGAAAAAAAATTAAAATTAAATGATTTGGATTTAAGATTAGGAAATATGCATGACTAGTTCTAAAATAGAATAGTTCTATAGAATAATCTTGCATGTTTTTTATTTAATCTAATTAAATCATATTTTAGATCTATTTATTTACTATTTTTTGATATTATAATGGTTATAATAATATCTAAAAAATAGCAAATAAAAATTATTTAATTTTAAACATCATATGAGATATGATTGATGCATGTCTAGACTAGTTGTAGAATAGTTCTACATAGTTGTCTAGATTAGAATTTATTTTGATTAGATCAATTTAAATATAATTTTTTAGATTATTATGAGATAATTTAGATCTGAAAATATGCATCATTCGATACATGAGATGTATACAAAATATGCCATGTTTAGATCTGATTTGTATATGAGATATATGATATAGATCTAAAACTGTTTTGTAGTATTGCATGTTCCTGATTAAGGCATTCCTCTTGGCCGTCCGATCATAAGAACGAAGAAGGATTTAAAGGCCCTTTCTTCCCATTCGATGGGGTGTTCTTATGATGTGTAGGGGTGCTGCGTGTTCATCCTTAATCATAAACCCAAAACTTACTTTCTGCAAAACCCTAGATCCTGAAATCCTAGGATTTATTATGCATATTTTGTTTATGAACCCTACTTAATTAAAAATTAAGATTATGAAATATCAATTAGGTCTAAAATTGAGAATTTTTAGATCTAAGACATATTCATAATACTGGGTTCGGGCTTGGGTAGCATAATTAGGTCTAAGCGGTTGATCAAACCGAATCAAGAGTTGGTTAGATGGGATCAACAATGCTTAAATTGATCAGCCTAATAGGATTAAGTCTGGGTCAAGATCGAGTCACGATCAAGCAAGACCTAATTAGGCTTCGAGGTTAGAGTCTGGATTGTAGGCTAACCCAATTGATTCTGGCTCAACAATTTGGTATCTAAGGTAACTTTGGCACATACGACCGACTGATTTTTAATTGGAAGCTACTCGACCTGAATACGTTCTTGTACGAGTTAATGGCATATTCCTTCTACCGGTCTCACTTACCTGACCATATCTGTTGATGTAGTTTTGATCTGAGGTGGTCAATAATCCGAGCTAACCCATGCCACTAGGTTAGTCATAATTGTTATGACTATGACAAGTCTAGTTTAATGAGACCTGAATCAATTCTCCCTAAGAAAAGATTAAGTTTGAGGTCTTCCACCATTGTAGACGTGCGGGCCCTTCCCGGGGTTGATTGTTCTCGGTTGGATACAGTGGCTCGGTTACACCGGGAAGATGCAACCATGTCTATTAGGCATTGGATGCTATGGACTGGAGGATGAGTTGGGCTCAATATTTTGGATATGGTGAGAGACTCAATTAGGAACCCAGTCTATGCAAATGGTGGATTTGACTTAACTAAGGAGTGGATCAATATTTCGGATACGGTGAGATTCATGAATTAGAGATCATGTTTGGGTGCACCATGATTAGAGAATCATTGAACAAGAGTTGTTCACTCATTGGCTAACCCATCACCAATAACTGTTAGGTGAGGTGATGAGTCAGTTGGTGAGACTGCACCACCCACTAGAAATCATTAATCATGGAGATTTTCGCATCTCTACAGAGGGAGTGTAGGGATCCGAGAAAATAGTATGAGCTAATTTGTTTAAAAATAAAATCCCTAAACAAATTGGTCAAGTCATAATTATAGTATCTAACTAGAATCTTTGACTCTCTACAGGAAAATGTCTGCCTCCAACCCATTGGCACATATCCTGGACACACATAGACTGACCAAACCTAATTATAAAGATTGGCTCAGAAACTACAAAATTATTTTGGGTTTCGAGAAGTTAACCCATGTTTTGGACCAGGACCCTTCCACCTTGCCAGCTCGTCCATCCATTGAACAGAGAGCATCTCTGGAGAAATGGATAGACGAAGATAATAAGGCCAGATATTACATGTTGGGCTCGATGTCTGATGAGCTCCAGCGCCAACATGAGGATATCGGGACTGCTCGCCAAATGTTGGCTCACCTGCAGGAGATGTTTGGTGAACAGAGTCGCGCAGCCAAGTATCAAGTCACAAAATAACTTTTTAAGGCTACGATGCATGATGGGTAGTCAGTCCAAGATCACTGTCTGACAATGATCAAGGACTTGGAAGAGCTTGAGAAGCTCGGTGTGAAGTTAGACTTGGACCTGCAGAATGATATTATTCTGTAATCCTTGACTGATGCATATGGGCAATTCATCATGAATTACCACATGCATAAACTTCAAAATTCCTTGGCCGAATTAATGAATATGCTTGTTACCGCTGAGCTTTCTATGAAAGGTTCTAAAGGCTCAGTTCTTGCTATGGAATAGACTTCTTCCAAAAGAAAGTCTTATGGAAAGAAAAAGAAGTCTGTGAAAAAGCAGAAGGTGGAAGGAGCAAAGAACAAGAAGGCAAAGCTGAAGATGAAAGCCGCTGGTAAAGAAAAGTATTTCCATTGCAACAGCGACGGCCATTGAAAGCGGAACTGCCCTACTTACCTGGCCATCCTGAAGAACAAGAAGGAAGGTCCTTCTGGAGGTATGCTCGTTATTGAGTCTAACCTTACAGTTTCTTCCGCATCCAGTTGGGTGCTTGACTCTAGTTCTAGTGCTCATCTGTGCACTTCTATGCAGGGTCTTGAGGATAGCCGTGGAAACATACCCTCTTCGATTACCTTCTAGTTTAAACTTAGTTTTGAAAGACTGTTATTATGTGCCTACAGCTAGCAGGAATTTGATTTCTATTTCATGCTTAGCACAAGAAGGCCATTGTTGACGACAATCAAAATGTGGTTGTCCAAAGAATTCTCCATGAAAGACCTAGGTGAAGCATCCTTTATTCTAGGAATTAAGGTCCATAGGGATAGACCGAATAGGATGCTAGGACTTTCACAGAAGATGTACATAGAGGAAGTACTAAAGAGGTTTAGTATGGAAAACTCTGAGAGGGGATTAATACCCTTCAGACATGGTATTCATCTTTCCAAGAAGATGTGCCCCAGCACACCTGAGGAAATAGAATGCATGAGCAAGATCCCTTATGCTTCTGCAATAGGGAGCCTCATGTATGCCATGCTATGTACACGACCTGATATAGCCCATGCTGTGAGTGTCACAAGTAGATATCAGTCAAATCCAGGTGAAGAATACTGGACTTCTGTGAATTGTATCCTTAAGTATTTGAGAAGAACTAAGGATATAATATTGGTCTTTGGTAATGGAGAACTCCAAGTCCAGGGATACACAGACTCAGATTTCATGTCTGATATAGATGATCGAAAGTCGACATCTGGCAGTCTGTTTGTGTGCAATGGTGGTGCTGCTAGCTGAAAGAGTTTCAAGCAAACCATGATAGCAGATTTCACCATAGAAGCAGAATATATCACTGCATCAGAGGCTGTGAAAAAAGCATTCTGGTATAAGAAGTTTGCTGCAGAAATTGGAGTAATGCCATCAGATGCCATTCCTCTATACTGCGACGATAATGGCACCATAGCCCTTGCTAAGGAGCCGAGGTCTCACCAGAAATCCAAGCACATTGAGCGGCGATACCACCTCATCCGCGATTACCTCAAGAAGGGTTACGTCGAGGTCAAGAGAGTCAACTTCATAGATAATGTGGCAGACCCACTTACAAAGCCGTTGGGCCAGCAGAAGATCGAAGCCCACTTAAACATGAAAGGAGTTTCGATGATGTCGATGATAGAGATCATGACATATCCCATTACCATACAGAACTGAACCTAACTGGGTCACACAAATAAGGGTTTGAATCTGGTGATCATCAATTGAACTGATCTAGTTCAATTGATCTGAATGAGATTCAATTAGGTTCAAGGAAATCGTGCTAGCACTCGATTGAACCTAACGTTCTTCTTTTACTATCATAAATAAGTTGTCTTGTCTGAGCCAAAGAAGTTTGTGCTCAATCAGAGGCCTTCATATGGTCTGACTGGAGGTAGTCCAAGTCAAAAAAAGGTTGTCTTATTTTGTAAGACATTACCTGCCATTTTTGGTCACCTGCCATTTCTTGTTCTTTGACTTTGGTCAAAAGTCTACCTTTGACTGGTCAAACGTTGACCATTGACACTTTGACCTTTGACCACATGTCACACACCTATTGAAGAGCTGGTGGGGGCCTATCCCCCTACCAAAACTTGGCAAGGAGGAGGGCGCACGCCACCCTAGGCGTGCGCCCAAGTTGGAGGCGCCCTAGAGTCCTTGTTGGACAAGGACTCCACCTTCCTTTTGGATTTCAATTAGAGTTCTGATAACAATCTAGTTTGACTGGTCTTAGGCACCCTCTAAGGAGGAATCCAAGGGACTCTATTCCCACCAATCAAATTTAGATCTAATTTCACAAAGGGTTGTGATTGGTTGGGAAGAAGAGGAGTTGGATCACAGGTAGTCTATAAATAAGACCTTGCGCCCAACTCAAAGATGGATTGAAATTAGAATTCCCCATGCACAAGGCTTTTTCTCCTCTCCTCCTCCATGCCAAAGCTTCTTCTCCCTCTCGTCTCCACATCAAAATAGTTTTGGAGCTTGGTTGGTGCGATCCAGATCAAAGAAAGGCGATCAAAAGCAAGAAGGCTGCACTGCTGCAAAGGATGACTGCTAATCTTCAAAAGGAGTTTTGAAGATCCTCTAGATCAGATCCAGATCTAATTTTTGGAGATGTGATAGAGAAGAAGAGGATCTCAAGATCCAGCCTAAGTGGATACCGATAGAGGCCAGGCGCTTGCGTGGCTAGATCCAGAACCTTTCGCTGCATACAGGATCATCAACGGATAATAGGATTACCCGATTCAAGGTAAGTTAAATTTAATTTAATTTATCTAAATTTATTTTAATTATTAAAATAATAAGAATCAGATCTAAAATATCTCAGATATGATATAGATCCAAGAGAAAAATTTTTGAAATATATCTCCTGATCTGATCAGACCTGAACGAACCTGGATCGAAAAATCAGGATTTTCTTTTAGATACTATGCTGAGTGGCTTTAGGACAAGTAGAAGTTGTTGAAAAATATGTTCCAAAGCCAATCATCAGTCTATTGATGATTGAGCTACATTATAATTATAATTAATTTATTATTTAATAAAATATATTTTTGATATTTTTAATTATAAGTTTTTATCTTCTAACAAACTTCATTATTGTGATGAAGTCCTTAGGACTATTTAGGTTTGATAAACAGAAGATTTATCGATTAGTCCTTAAAACTATTCACAATCAAGTGATAGGCTGTTAATTAGGATGACGGCATCTATCGAGCATAGATCGATGTATGCCATATAGCTTGATTATCCTTTTAATCAAGAAGTATGGAGACACTGGTATGGCATATAGGTAAGATGTAGGGATACATCATCACTGAACATAACCAACTTTAGAGCATTCTACTGTCAAAAATATCTCTGATGGGATACAGATATAAATATCCCTTAGATCTGAGGTCACCTCAGTGGCTTGCAAGCAACTCACTGTGCTTGGATATCGGACTAATTAAATTTTTAATTCAATAATAGAAGGCTTTTGGGCATAGTCAAGTACTTATGAAGTCAGTGTGTGATCAAGATAGAATTGACTACTCCAAAAATTAGAGAAAAATGTATCACTGTATTTCAATATAGCAAAATCTTGGCCAGAATAATCCATAAGATGGATTTGATATTTTGAAATACAATATGGACAGTATAATCAGAGTTAATAGTTTAACTCTGAGGTATCCTATGAGCATTTTAGTCAAGAGGATGAATTATATGAAAACTATATCCACATAGGTTCTAAGGATATTATTCTACACATTCGGCCTGTCCGACCATCAGGTACCATTGCTAGATGGTCACTTCGACTAGTATAAAAATTTATTTTTATACTACTATCTTAGGTTTGAACCTATGGGATCACATATATTAGAGTTTACGATCCGATCGGATGGTTGATCAATGATTGATAATCGTTCTAAGGATAAACGATCAATATGATTGATGTTTAACCTAGTGCAAATATTGTAGGAGGATCGATTAGCAATTTGATTATTAGTTAGCTTAATTTAATTAAGCCAAAGGATTAAAATTAAGTCTAATTAAATATAATTTTATTAGATTTTATTTTGGTTTGATTGGATCAAGTTCAATTAGTTTATTAGATAAGCTAAGTGCAGGAAACAACTAATCCTAGTTCAACTAGGATTTGGGTCAACCTAATTTTTTAATTTGATTAAAAAATTAAATTAGAATTAAATCTAATTTAATTAAGTCTTTAATTAGATTAGGGCCTAACTTAATTGGATTGAATTAATTTTGATTTGATTTGGTTTGAAAAATCATATTTGACCAAGTCAAATATGGAATCTTAGTGAGACTAAGATCCATCTTGCACCACCTATATCCCATGCCTCCCCATGCCCACTCTCCCTTTACTTTTGATGACAAATCTTCTCTTCCTGATCTTCATGCATGCCCACTCATCTTCTCTCTTTTTTATATGGCAATTAGTTGTGGACCCAGTCAAAGAAGGAAGTTTGAATTTGATTTGAATTTTTCTTTAGATAGAGTTTTAGGAAACTAAAACTCCTCCCATGCATGCCGCCCATTCTTTCTATTTTCTCTCTGATTTATTTGGTAAAAAAAAAGAAATTTTGTGCACTTTTTTCTAGTGATCCATGCTAAAAAGAAAGGAGGGGGCATCCAAGTGTTGGGCATCCCAACTAGTTACCATATTTGTTCTTTCCTAGTCTAAGAATTTGACCTAATAAGGACTCTTCTATAACTCATTATATAGGATGAATTTTGAGCTGATTTTTGGACATATTCTAGAGCTTGGAGAGTGCTTTTGGGCATGTGAATACCAGGGTGAGAGACCTCTTGGGCATTAGGTTTTCATAAATACCAATCTGGATGTCTAGGTGAGAGAACAGAGAAGAAGAAGAGGTTCCTCTTCTAGGGTTGCTTTGTTCTTCTCTTATCCTCCTCTTTTGAGATTTTTTTTGAAGGTGTCTTAGATCTAAAATCTCTCCTCTTTCTTTTATTCTTTAGAGAAGTCCAAATCCTGAAGAAGAAAGCATCGGATCAATTATCAAAGAATAATCAACAGAGTACTAGCATGCTGTGCTGATTTCCTACATAGAACTTATTATTGGAGTTCATGGACTCGTGTGGACATCTCTTAGAGGTCGGACGTGTGTGTGGCTTAGAGCATCATCCTCAAGCCTAGATCAATAAGTTAGAATGTTTAACTTGCATAGGTAATACAAATATGATCTATTTTTACATACTTGCATTAGATGTAGTGTAGATGCATGTTGATATGATCAACATGTTCTTCTTTCTTTATATTTTTAATTTCTAATTTAATCTCATATCATAATCATATAATAGAATCTTAGATCTAGAAATTTTTTACTTTTTATAAATAAATTTTGATTTATTTTAGTTTTTCACTATCCGATCTTGAAAAGTTTCAAGATCTAGTCCTAAAATTTTAGATCTGATTCCTTCAAGATCACCATGATGACTTGCAAGAAACTCACTATACTTTAGTACTAGACTACCTAAATTTCTAATTTAGTGATGAAAGATTACTAGGTGCAGTCAAGTACTTATTTAGTCCGTAAGTAAGTCAAGATGGAATTGACCCCTCCAAGTGTTGGTGCAAATGCATCACTATATTTTAATTTAGCAAAATCTTGGCCGAGATAGTCCATACGATGGATGCTAAAATTTGAAATACAATATGAATGAATTTTTAGTATTAATAGTTAAATCTTAGATTGTCCTTTGAGTATTGAGGTCAAGAGGATGAATTATATAATAACCATATGCCATAGGTTCATGGATGTTGTAATACAACTATTCAATCTATTCGAACGTCGGGTACCATTGCTAAATGGTCACATCAATTAGTATAGAAATTAGTTTCTATATGATTAGCTTAGGATTTGAACCTATGGGGTCACACATAATAGAAGTTTCTATCTAATCTAATGGCTGATCAAGAGTTCCAATGATCAAAGACTCTATGGTCGAGAGTCTCACTAAAGTGGGACTCTGTGATCGGGAGTCCCATCAGATTGAAACTCTATCTTTGTGGATCTCACTAGATTGAAACTCTGATATTATTGAATGATTAATTAGTAATTTTATTATTGATTAGCTTAATTTGATTAAAAAATGAGGATTCGATCAAATCTGATTGAATTTGATTCGATTGGATTTGATCCGATTAGGTAATAAGATGATCTAATTGCTAATGGAAGATTCGATCCTGATTTGATCAGGAGTTAAACTTAGTTAATTTTTAATTTGAATAGAATTTAATTAAATTAGGTTAAGCCTAATTTGATTAGATTTATCCTAGTCTAATTGGGTCTGGACAAATTGATTTGGATGAAAGTAATTTGAATAGGTCAAATTAGATTTAAAATTTGAACTCCCTTCTTCCTACACCACCTTTGACTTTTCATGCCATTCCTTATGCATTTTTGGTTTTGCATGAGTGTTTTGCCATGCCTAGAAAGAAATGTGTGTCTCCCCTCTTTCTACCGTTGACCTGGTCCAAGTGTTGGACTAGTTCAAAATAAGTTGAATTTCGAATTCAACTTAAGTGATTAAAACCTCTCTAATTTCCTAGTCTTATCTACTTCTCACGCCCCCTTAAGAATTGCCACATGATTTTTTTGCAAATTTTTTCAAAGTGGGCATATAGAAGAAGAGTCCTGCGCATCACCCACTTGGTTGGGCATTGAAAATGGATAAGTCTTCCCTTGAATTTTGAATTCAAATAATTGGTTGAAACTAGTTCAACCATCTTACCTTATCCCCTCCCACATGATTTCCATATTTTATGTCACCCATTTTAAATGAGAATTTTTTTTGTGCATGTGATAGGAAGAGAGAGCCTTTGTGAGTGAGAAGTCTAGAGAGAGGCGGTGCTTGTCTTGGGCATGGAAAAGTCCAGAGAGAGAAGAGAATTCCTATGCCAATATTTTTCTTATGCCACCTCTTTTATTTTTGTCTCTTTGGTCACCCATTTAAAAAGTATTTTGAGAGTGGATGTATGGTAGAGGAGAGTCCCTCTATCCATGAAAATTTGTTTCATGAAAAAATTTCAAAAAGAGAGGGCATGAGAGCATTTTCGAGCGTCAGGATTTTTAGGTATGTGAAACCCTAGGATTTGGACCCCGGGGTTTGGGCGGTGAGATTGAGTTGAGTATCCAATCTCCACCAAATCTTCCACACCATCTCATCATCCTCCATATAGTGTCTTCTAGCCTTCTAGAGCATCCAAAAAATCTAGAGAAGATGATCGATTAGATCGATCGAGATCGACCGTCGATGGCTCCTACTAGGAGCTAGCACTCTGATGGAGCTAGTCGGGATTAGGAGCTCCATTTAGATCGACCGTAGAGGCCAAACAAGTGTATGGCTGCATTGTGATATGAGGAGGCTTCTTTCTAGGGTTGTCAAATTATGGAGTCCGTTTATCCGCACACAAGTATCGTGTTCTAACATAAGTCGATCGGCAAATATGATTTACTAATCGAATGCATTTAATTTTCTATTACATATAAGCATGTCTAGATCCTAGTATAAGATTTTTGATATGATCATTACATATATAAAATTAATATTAGATTAATTTTAACTTTCATTGCACTTATATTTCAAAAAAATTTTGTAAAGCATGCTTAGAATCCTGCACGATTTTCATCATTGGTATCAGAGCAAGGGTTGCTTGACATATTTTATATGTTAATTAAAAAGATTTAAATGCTAGCATATTTAATATATTTTATCCAAGTAGCAAGTAATCATATTGGGTTAGTTATCATGGCCGTTCGATCATAGGAGAAAAATAGGGTTTAAAAGTCCTCTCCTTCCATTCGATGGGGTTCTCCTATGGTGTTAGGGGTGCCGCTGTGATTATTTCCCATGAAGATAAAGTAGCGAAAGAAATAATTAAAATAGTTTCAATCTAAAATTAAACATGAATATGTTAGATTAGATCTAAAATTTGATTCATAATTTAATTTTTAGTATGCTTTATTTTCTATTATGAAACTAGCAATAGATTATTGTTTATGAAATGAGCCGACCAGTCTCTAAAATGAGTTGACCTATTTAGTGAACAAAAAATAAAAAAAATCTTTTAAAATTTAAAAATTATTTTTGAAATATCGAACCCTAATCCATCAGTCCAAAAACTTAATTAAAAGAATTAAGTATTATCTAGTAGGATCTAAAATTATGAATTAAAGATCCTAAGACAAAAGAATAAGATTGTGGGTTAACGGGTTAGATAAATTAGGTCCATTAATTGGATTAGACATAAGATTAGTTAAAGAATGAACTTAACTAGAGTACTTAATCAAATCTAACCAAATATTGAATTAGATTAGATTAAGGACACTCTAGATTCAACTTCAATAGTTGTAGTTGGATAAGTCCATGTCTTTAATGAGGACCAAGATGAACTTGATTCAAGGCTAAGCAATTCCACCCAAAATTATTAGGTTGATCAGATTGAACCTAATTAATCGGTTGGTATTTAAGGTAAATTTGACAGTCTAGATCAGTGGTTTTTAATTGGGAGCTACTCACACTAATTTGATCTTTAACGAGTTAATGGCATATCCCTTCCACTGATCTCACTTACCTAAATATGGTCAATTAAGATTTAATTAAATCACTTGATAATTCAAGCTGACCCATGTCATTAGGAATCAGTTTAACTGATTTCAATCAATAAGACTGAATTAGATGCCCATGGATCGAATTTGATCCTAGTCCTAATTTATTAACTTAGTAAGTCGGTGGAAGGATTTGACTTGGTGAAATCGGTGGGAGTAATTTGGTCCGTGATCTTTTTATCCATAAGTCACATGTAATCTAAATTTTTTAAATTATTAGGTCCTTAAAAATGATAAAATTATGAGGATAACTAAGTCACAGCCTTCTATTAAAGTGAATGATAATGAGTCTAATTATCTAGGTGGACACTAGAGGTGCTTTACACCTGGTGTTCATTTAGATATTAAAATTACTATCCATCAAATGATAATTAGATCATGCTCTCTAAACGGTGATCAAGTTGGCCAGAGCTTTCCTCAAGCCTGATCTTTGTTTGTTTGATATATCAAACTCAATCATATTAATAGTTTGACCGAACCAGATCTTTTTAGTAGAGTCCATAGCCTACTGAATTAGCTTATAGGGCAAAGTTAAATTACTAAAAATTATTTAAAGAAATAATTAATGGTGAACCTACCTGTAGATACACATGGGTTGGCTAAAGCTTTTTTCGGACTCATTTGTAGTCTATGTGGATTCCAGTACATACTAAAGAGTTAGTGTAATTTCTCAAATTAGAGGTAAAGGCTACCAATTCATAAAAATAGTGAAAGAATCTTTAGACTAAATTCCAAGTCTTTAGGGTTAAATAATTCAAGTACTAATATAGTCTTGTATTTTCTTTTTAGTTGAATAGAATGGCTAGTATAAGTCCGCTTCATTCACTGTTGGATAGTAACAAGCTTATAGGACCTAATTTTAAGAAGTCTAGTGTTGATCCTAATCAGGCAAACTCAAAGAAGAATGGTCCTCTTGACTTGAATAGAAGAAATCAGCAAGAAGTTGCTGGTCAAGATTGTTATATGATAACACCTTATACTTTCTCTATTTGTGATACATCTACCTGGATATTAAATACCGGAAGTCCAGTTCACATAAGCAATTCATTACATAGACTTCAAATTGGTAGAAAGTTTGAAAATGGTGATAGATTCCCGAATGTTGGGGATGAAAGAAATATTCCAGTCCTAGCATTGAAAATTCTTGAGCTTGTTTTCAAAACTAATAATATCATTTTGACTATCACTATTGTCCATCTTTTATAATGAACATAATATCTATTGAACTTTTGGTCCGAGATGGTTATTATTTGTCAATAAAAAAATTATAATGATATCATTATGAATAATATTACATTAATATGAGGATAATTAAGGAATGGCATTTATATTTTATTATAGCCTATTAATGTAATGAACATGTTAAATAAATACTCAAAACTAGATAATATCATCTATGCCTATCCTTGGCACTATCGATTTGGTCATATAAATAAGAATAGGATCAATAAGTTAGTCAAAGAGCGTATCTTTGATTTCAATGATTGTGAATCATTGACTATCTATGACTCTTGTCTTCTTGGTAAGATGACCAAATTACCTTTTACTAAGGATGAACGGGCCACTAATCTTCTGGATCTAGTACATACTGATGTATGTGGACCTATGAACTCATGTGCCAAAAATGACTATTACCAATTCATTATATTTACTGATGATTTATCTAGGTATGGGTATGTCTATCTTATGAAGAGTAAATTTGATTCGTTTGAAATGTTCAAACAATATCAAAATAAGATAGAAAAATAACTTAGAAAGAGTATTAAAACTCTTCGATTAGACCGAGGAGGTGAATACCTTTTCAATGAATTTATGACATATCTAGGAGAGAATGAGATTCTCTCATAATAGATTTCTCTTAAAATATCATAGCATAATGGTGTATCTAAGAGAAGGAATTGGATCCTGTTAAACATGGTTCGATCCATGATGGAATTTGCAAGTCTGCCAATTTTTTTTAAGATATGTACTTGAGATTGCTTGTTATGTTTTAAACAATATTCCAAGCAAGTCTATTGCAAAAACTTCATATGATATATGGACTGGGCGTAGGCCGATACTCTCTCATCTTAGGGTTTGGAGATGTCCAGTTTATGTAAAATGTTTGCAGGTAGAAAAGCTTGGACCTAGGTCCAATAAATACTTGTTTATAGGGCATCCTAAGAAAACTAAAGAATATTACTTCTATCTTGCTGAAGAGCAAAAGATGTTTGTCAATAATAGGGCAGTCTTTTTGGAAAAGAAGTTTCTTAAAGAAGGAATAGTTGCCTCTAATATTGAACTTGGTAAAATTCAATAGGTGGAAGAACCAACACATTCTAGTGAACCTGTAGAACTGGATTTGATAAGGTAGAGTATTGCATCAGCCAAAGATGAGTGTATAGCTGCATCGCAATGCGAAGAGACTTCTTCCCAAGGTTTCTAGATTGTAGAGTTCGTCTACCCATGCATCGGTATCGTATTTTGAACATGAGTCGATCAGTAAATATGATTTGCTAATCAAATACATTTAATTTTTTATTACATATAAGCATGTCTAGATCCTAGTGTAGGATTTTTTATATGATCATTGCATGTGTAAAATTAATATTAGATTAATTTTAGCTTTCATTGTACTTATATTTCAAAAAAATTTAAAAAGCATGCTTAGAATCCTACACAGTTTCCATCAAAAGCTGCTTCTATGGTAGCTTACACCACTGAATTCATCGGTCCATCCATGGCCTCTACCATAGAATTCGTTGGTTCACCTGTCGAAAAAGGGTTTCCATCCCCAGCATTCATCGGAGTAAGGGGGAAGCACGATCAAGGGAGCAGCATTTGAAGCTTCAGTAGTGATACCCTTAGAAATCAAAGAATGAGCGGATAAAGCCCTAGCCTGCCTCTTTCGAGCAAACAACAACTGCAGCATCCTCGCCAATGCATGATCCATCTCGCTCTCAAAAGTTGCAAAGAAAACTCTAGATGGAGAAGACAGTGAGTGTTGTTATCACAGTTGTCTCTCTTACTCACCCTCTGGGAAGATTTTAAAAAGGGAAGATGAAGACAAAAGGGCATCTTTTGAATCAATTTCTCAAAAGAACTAATAGCCAAGTAGCTCCCCCTAATAATGGTCATTTCCAATAACTTACGCCGTAAGTTGACGTCATTAGCTATTAAATGCCAAAAGCATGACTAGAAGTAAAAGTGTAAATCACCCGATCCAAGGCATTACTTCAAAATAGTCTTTTCGTCTAATTTTCAAACTCAGCACTAGAGGAAAGTGTTATAGTAGTAATATAAATACCTCAGCTCGGCCAAGTTAGTGACTAAAACATCTTGGACCAGCATAGAGGTACCGGTGCATCAAAGCAAAGGGATTATCCTTATACCCTCCAACCCAAAGGACGAAATAAGGCATGCTTTTGAGCTATTTCATCTTAATTATGATAGCTCATTCAGCACCCAAGCCTCTTAAACCACCTCGAATGAATAGCTCTTTAGCATACTCAGTAGTTCATTCTAAGGACAAGCAATGATTCAGTTATAATCTAGCTACAATCAAACTGTTGCCCACTCCACCTAATCCCGTGGGAGCAGATAAGGCATCCAAATCATGTCGATAATGACCTCCTCACTCTAGGAAAGCAGTCTTAATATTGGAACAATGTGATTAGCGGCCCAAAATTAACAGAACAGCATAACATCCGCAAAGTATTTTTTCTTATAAATATCATAAGCTCCGAGGACCTAAGTAAGTAAGAAATCCCTCTCAGAGAACTCGTTATTACTTTTCTGATCTCTGCTGACTTGAACTTTGGAGGATCCTCGTTGGAGTCAAATCCTCTAACTTAAACCTTATTTTGCAGGTCACTCCAGCATCCCTGCGCAAGACTGACCACTCCGCTCCTGAAGCAAATGATTCTAAACAACAATAGGAATCAAGGAGGATGCATGTTATAAAAATTAAATTTGATCTAGAATAGAACAACTGAGAATGCATTACAAACTTAAATTTGATTAGGATTATAAGACTTGATGAAACATGCATTACTAAGTGGAGTAGATGTTTAGGATCTAATGCATACCAAACCTTGCATTCAATAATTATATTCCAACTTTTTATTAATTATGCTTTTTTTTAAATTAAATTATGGGATTAAAATACTCGAGAAACCTATATTATAAAATTAAATTAGCATATAACTTGTGCAATATCTAAGATATGGTTTTTTTTCTTTTTGTCTTTTAATCATTTTTGAAATACAATATAGCAATCTAATAAATTATAATAAATAAAAAGCTTCTACAACCAAACATATTAAGCATTAAACTTTACTGATGTGTTGGGATAAACTATCCTCTCTCGAACCAGCGTGACCACTGGTGATTAGCCAAACGACAAGGAACAATCTCCTAAGATCAACGCAGAAGCAAAATAATGGATTTAAGCATAAGAGTTTTTTTGGAAGAAAAGAGCTTTTTTTAATGAATTTAGCATCATATATAATCTTGACCTATTTTCAGTATTTATACTTTACAAAAGGATCAAACTCCAAGCTCATAGAAAAACTTCTCAAAATCCAAACAATCCACATATACAAAACAAACCGCAAAAACTGAGTCGGCCTAATTTCAAACTGAGCTGGCTAACCTACGACAGGTTGGCTCAATCTGAGACTGAGCCGATCTAATTATGTACCATGCCAACAGTCCAAAAATGCTACTTTCTATCTAAATTTTTCTCTGAGACATAGCCAACCCAGTCCTGGACTGAGCCGGCCTAGTTTCTAACTTAGTCGGCTCAGTCTTAAGATGAGTCGGCATTAGTTTCTGAACTTTGTTATTCGAGCTAATTTCTCTTCTGACTTGCTTCCATCTTTTCATGACCTATCTTCTCATATTTTCAAGACTTGAGAGCACCACTTTTGAGCTCACATTCTCAATCTTGATGCTTTCAAGTCCTTGTGAACTCATTTCTTGTCAGCAAACCCATCCTTACCATACATATCTGAAAGATATCTTTGGAGAGTACCTTCATGAGTACATCAAACTGATTCTCCTTGGTATGGACCTTCATCAGTTCCACTTCACCTTCCTCCACCAACTCTCTGATCCTATGGTACCTTACATCTATATGCTTTGTATGCGCATGATAGACTGTGTTCTATGCCAATAGCAAAGTACTTTATCACTGAACAATGTAATCTTGCTCTACTCCATCTCCAACTCAACAATCAGCCTCCTAAGCCAAAGCGCTTTCTTTACAGCCACTGTTATTCCAATATACTCGACCTCTATGGTAGACAAGGCCGTTACTGACTGAAAGATTGATCTCCAAGACACCGATCTACCATACACGTAGAAGAGGTATCCAATAGTAGGCCTCCTTGTATCAAGATCTCCTGCATAATTCACATCTACAAATCCTTCCAAAGGACTCGAACCTCCATCTTCAAATTCTCTTGATTGTCCACCAAACACCAAATCATAATTTCTTGTTCCATGTAGATATCGCAATATCCATTTCAATACTTTTTAGTGTTCCTTTTCAGGGTTAGCCATGTATCTTCTAACCTTGCTCACTACATATGCTATATCTGATCTATAGCACACCATAGTATACATCACACTGCTTACAGTATTCGCATAAGAGACTCTTTCCATGTATTCTCTCTCCTCTTCTGACTAGAGGCTTTGTAACTTGGAGAGAGATATATGATTCGGTAATGGCGTCTCTGCAGGTTTGGCCTTCTCCATCCCAAACCTTTCCAAAATTTTTTGGACATATCTTCCTTATGATAAATGGAGCACTCCTTTACACCTATCTCTCCAAATCTCCATTCCAAGAATTTTTTTAGCTAGATCCAAATTCTTCATCTCAAACTCAGATGATAATGCCTTTTTCAATCTTTTCACAGCTTCCATGCTTTTACTGGCTATAAACATATCATCTATATACAGTAGCAGGTACAAAGCATCCTTCTTATCTACATCCTTGATATAGACGTAGTAATCATGTTCACATCTACTAAAACCCAGGCTCAAAACAAAACTATCAAATCGTCGATACCATTGATGAGAAAATTATTTTAAGCCATACAAAGACCTTCTGAGTAAATACACCATTTCTTCATATCCAGTCTCCATGAAACCATCTAGCTGCTTCATATAGATTCTTTTCTCTAATATGCCATGAAGGAAGGCCATCTTCACATCCATCTGTTCCAACTCCATGTTGTACTGTGCCACCAGTGATAGCAAAATTCAAATAGATGTATGACGCATCATAGGAGAGAAAATTTTTGTGTAGTCAATCTCTTCCCTTTGTGAGGATCCCTTTGCTATCAGTCTTGCTTTGAATCTAACTTCATCTTATTTTAAAGTGCCTCTTTCTTTGTGAACACCCACTTTGAGCTAATAGGTTGAGCACCTTCTAGAAGATCCACCAGCTATCATGTCTGATTCTTTTCAAGTGATTCCATCTCTTCCATCATGGCTTGCATCCATGAATCATGATCCTCACTCTCCATAGCCTCTGCATAATTTTTTGGATCTTCATTAGCAGTGATGAGTGCATAGAAGATAACCTCATCAATGCCATATCTAACTAGTCTCCTAGTAGTATGTTAGGGTTTGTGCAAAGCTACTCCCACTGGCACATCTCTACTTGATGTCTGTGGTTGATTCTGCACATCCATCTGAACTGCTGGCACTTTATGCTGGTCTTCCATCTAAGTATTTTTTCTCTTATCTAGCTTCACCTCAATAGAAATACTCCAATACAAGGATTCAGACTGCATGTCATCTATCTCAAACTGGCCACTGCTATTCACCTTTGTCTTTCTAGTTCCATCTATCCCAGACCTCCACAAGATGCTCTTCTCATCAAAGATAACATTCTTGCTGATCACTGACTTCTATGCTTGAGAGTCCCATAGCAGGTATCCCTTGACTCCTTATGGATATCCTATGAATGTCATCTTTTGAGATTTCAAATCCAATTTGCTCCTCTTGGTTGCCTCCATATGTGCATAAGCCGGGCAACCAAAGACCTTTAGGTAGCCAAGCTCCACCTTCTTTTCACTCCAGCCTCCTCTGGAATGCATCCGTTCAGCTTAGGATGTGGGAACCTATTCATAAAAAAATAAGAAAAAATTAGGACATCACTCCAAAAGGATTTTGGAAGTGATGTCTATAGCCTCAAACTCCATACTTTTTCGATCAATGTCTGGTTCATTCTCTCTACGATATCATTCTACTAGGGAGTCATCTTCATCATGTAATGGCGTTTGATGCCATTTTTCTTATAGTACCTCCTGAACTCCAGGCTAGTATACTCTCCTCCATTGTCCGACCTCAAATACTTCACCTGTCTTCCTGACTCATTCTCTACTTTAGCTCTTCAGGCTCTGAACTAGATAAATACCTCTAATTTTTCTATAATCAGATAAATCCACACCTTCCTTGAGAAATCATCAATGAATGTGATAAAATATCTTACCGCCCCATCTTTAGTTGATACAGGAGCTGGTTCCCACACATCAGAGTGCACTAAATTCAGCACTCCTTCGCTGCGCTTCGTACTTCTAGCAAACTTTATCCTATACTGTTTGCCAAAAATACATGACTCACACAAATCTATGCCCTCCTTCTTCAAGAATGGGATCATACCTCTTCTGCTAAGTTCAGTGAGCTCACGATCACTCATATGACCCATTCGATAGTACCACAGCTGATATAAAATCTACTCCTCCTGTGCCACTGCTAACACCTCTGCACTATCATTCACCACTGAGCCTTCCATTCTGTAAAGATTGTTGCTCAGTCTTCTATCTCTCATCACCACCAAAGCTTTCTTAAAAATTTTCAAACATCCACTCCCAGTCTAGCTACTAAAAGCATAACCTTGCTCCTCTAAGTAGTCCAAAGAAATTAAATTCTTTTTCAACTTTGGTGCATGCCTAACATTTGATAATATATGAATAATTTCATCATACATCTTCATCCAGATAGAGCCAACTCCAACTATTTTTTATGGGTGATCATCTTCAAGACTGACACTTCCACCATCAACCTTTTGATAGATAGCAAACTACTTTCGATGAGAAGTATAGTGGTGCGAGCATGCTGAATCCAATATCCATATAGTATCACACTTTGTGGATCCATCTGATATAACTAATAGGTCTTCTCAACTACTCACAAAAGCTGTAGCATCTCCCTTACTGGCCTTTCCTATTTGTTAACTCAAAAGGGAACAATCTCTCCTTAGGTGTCCCGACTGATGACATTTATAACATTTCAATGTCTTCCTCTGATCCCAAGACTTTAACATGTCCTTGGATTTTCCTCTCATCTTCTTCTTTGATCTTTCTTGTCTTTCATTCATAGCCAAGATCTCAGACTTAGGGTCTCCCTTGCAGATCTTGTCTCTTTGCTCATTTGATTTGAGCATACCAACAACTTCTTCATAGTTTAGGGTCCCCTATCCATAAACTAAAGTTGTTATGAGATCATCATACGAACCTAGGAGAGAACATAATAGTAGCAATGCCCGATCCTCCTCGTCGATCTTCACATCCAAACTCATCACCTTAGAACACACCTGATTGAACCTTTGGATATGTGCAACAAGATCTCCACCTTCGGACATCCTCAAACTATACAGCTGTTTCTTTAACCACAGCTTGTTCGTCATATTCTTCCCTATGTATGTGTTCTCCAGTCTCGTCCAGAGCTCCTTTGCCGTAGTCTCTGTACAAACCTCAGGCAAAATCTGATTGGCCAAGCACATCCAAATTATGCTGAAAGTAATTTCTTCCAACTCTTCTCAATCCTCAGCACTGATCTTTTTTGGCCTTTCTCTTGTCAAGATCTTGTAGATCCTCTACTGAACCAACAAGTCCTTTACCTTTTGCTGCCATAGGATAAAGTTTTTCTTGCTATTAAACTTCTCGAAATCCACCTTGAATCCATTCGATCCCATGACTTCAAACAAGTCAAGAACAGATTCCTAACACCCTTTTTTGATCACACACCAGTAACATTATCCTTCAAAGAAGATCTAAATGCCCTTGATCCTCTTTGTAATCATCTGTATCACCATCCCTCCATGTAACCAATCTCCACCTTAATCTAGAGACAAATAATGAATAAACAAAAAGATTTTGGATAAAACCTAGTGCAATAGATCCTAGATGTAGTAACCCTAAGTGTCTTCCTTTCTTTCATGCAACAATGCTCTGATACCAATTATTGGGATAAACTATCCTCTTTCGGACCAGCATGGCCACTAGTGATTAGCCAAGCAACAAGGAACAATCTCCTAGGATCAATGCAAAAGCAAAATAATGGATTCAAGAGAAAAGAGAGAAAGAGAGTACAAGAGTTTTTCGAAAAAAAAGAGCTTTTTTCAATAAATTCAACATCATGTACAATCTTGACCTATTTTCAATATTTATACTTTATAAAAGGATCAAGCCCCAAGCTCATAGAAAAACTTTTCAAAATCCAAACAACCTATTGGGGATAAACCCTGCTCCCGCCAAAGTTTAGTCTGATGCTTGGCCTAATGCAATTAGCAAATATGGAAGAGCTTGGATCAAAAATTCTCCTTCAGCGGTTGGACCCCAACCGAACTTCTCTAATGGCCAAACCTTAGCCGAACTTTTTCAGTCATCGAACTCCTCAATGGCCGAGCCCCAATTGAACTCCTCTCAGACTCTTTCTTTAGTTGGATTTCTATAGGAGCCAAACTCCTTCCAGATCTCTCCTTCAGACAGATGCCTACGGGAGCCAAACTCCTCTCGAACTTCTTCCTTCAGATGGATGTCTACAGAAGCCGAACTCCTTTCAGATCTCTTCCTCAATCGAATTTCACTAGGAGCCAAACTCCTTCCGGACTCCTCCTTCAGTCAAGTTTCTACAGTAACCAAACTCCTTCTGAATCCATCCTTCAGTCAAGTTTCTACAGGAGCCAAACTCCTTCCAAACTCCTCCTTCAGTTAAATTTCTACAGGAGTCAAACTCCTTCCGGACTCCTCATTCAGTCAAGTTTCTATAGGAGCCAAACTTTTTTCGAACTTCTTCTTTAGTCGGATTTCTTCAGTGAATTACTTTCAGATTTCAGCTAGCATTCCTTCCAGATGATCCCCTTTAGCCGTATCCCCTTTAGGAGTCTAAACTCTTCTAAAATTGATGTATGTCAAAGCTCCTCGCTGACCAATGCCTGCTTTCTCCAAACTTTGATTATTCAATCTCAACGAATGATCACTATCAGTCTGACGATGCCTCTCTCTCTCTCTGTACCAAATCCTACATGGCCTCGAGTGGCTCAGTATCGGATAGCTACGACTGTCACCATCAATCTACTATAGACGGTACTATAGGCGGTGCCCCCCTCCATGATAGACTCCATCAGATCTCGAGCGATCCACTATCAGATGGCTGTAGTTATCACTATCAATCTGCTATAGGTTCCATCTATAAAAAGAGATCCTTCAGATACATTTTCTCTAAGCTCTCTTCTCCTTTCTAAAATTCTATCAAACTCTTTCTTGAGCACTCCATTTCTGTTGGCTAGAAGAGCTGATTTGATCATCGAAGGATCCTACCGGAGCCACTACCACCGACTTTGGATGGAACTTTATTTTGCATATCACCGATGGCGACCTCGTCTTCCTCGACTCCAGCTCGATCCGACGTCAACCAAATTCTGTAATAATAGAATTGGCACCAAAAGAAGGGCACTTTATTTTTGAGGTACCCTTATTCTTAAAAAAATGCTCAGTCGATCCTGCCGACCTTCTTCTTCAAGGTCTGAGCCAGATTCATCTATTCCTGCTCCATCGTCGATGCTTCAACCACCACCTCCACCAGCGATCATGGTAGATTCAAAATAGTTTAACCTACTAATGTAGTAGATTCAGGGCCTCACCAAAATGGTGCAGGCCATGCAGCAGCCCTCGATGGCAGTTATGCCAGAAAACCCATCGTTGAAATGTCAAAAATTAGTCCCAAGGATGGGCACTTGGGCTAGCATACCCATCGCTCCTAGAAAGGAGAAATAGAGAGCAGAGGATCCTTTCTTGGATCATCGTTCTTCTCCAAAAGGGATCTTTCCCATCCATGATTGAAAGCCTTCTAAGATCTGTGATCGAGTTGATGTCCTCGATCAGAAACTGTGGGAAATAGATCGGTGGATTGAGGAGCTCGACCACATCGCCCTAGCTCACCATGATGACATCTACATCGATCCCCCTTTCTCTCTCCAAATTATGTGAGAGTCCATTCCACCGAACTTTAAGCTCTCCTAATTTGAAAGCTACGATGGAACATCTAATCCAGTCGATCATCTAAAAGCCTTTCGGACCATAATGCTGCTCCATGGCACATCAAACATCATATTATGCCAAGCTTTTCCATCTACCTTAAAGAAAGCAGCAAGAAATTAGTATTCGGTGTTGAAGCTAAGTATGATCTTCTTCTTTGATCAAATGAGCCATCAGTTTATGGCTCACTTCGTCAACAGTCGACATCTGCATTGAGGTTCGGATTTCTTGATGAACATCAAGCAGAAGGAGGAAGAATCCATCCGAACTTATGTCATCCAATTTAATGCTGCTACGTTGGAGGTTCAAAACCTGGATCAGTCAGTTGCGATGGTCGCACTCAAGAGCGGCCTTCAGAAGAATAATTTGCTATTCTCCCTAGAGAAGAAGTACCTTAGAAACTTTGCCGATCTGCTAGCTCGTACTAAAGAATATGCTCAAGTGGAAGAAGCCTTCAAATTGAGAGATGAGAAAGCCATAGAAGAGTGGCAGACAGGCAAGTCTAGTAAACCTACGATTGATGAAGGACCGAATGAAGTTCGGTCATGCTCATGGACTCCCTCCGAGCGCAAGCGAGGCCGAACTCTCCCTCGAGCTCATCATCAAAGAAGCTCCAATAGAAGGGCACAAAGAAGTTCTCCCTCCTGAAGGTTTCACAACTACGTCCTCCTCAATGCTCCACAGACACCGATCTGAAGCAAGTCAATGATGCTACCGCAGCTAGAACCACCAATGAGAGAGGAACAACAAGGAGATCGGCCGCATCCCGGCATCATCAACGCTATCTCTAGGGGGCTTAATACTTCGGTGAGCCACCATCTCTCAGCCTCAGAGCTAGGGAAAGCTTGCTCTGAATTGGAAAGGCCCACATGAAATAGAGGAGATCGTCCAGCCTGAAACTTATCATCTGAAGAAGCTTAAAAAAATAATGCTCCCACAATCTTGAAACTCAGAGAATCTGAGAATATACTGTCGGTAATTTTTCTTCAATAAAACTCCTCCATTTCAACATTATTGTTTCTCGATGTAGAAACTATCTGATGATAGAGAGAAGCAATCAATAGTGACCATGTTAGGAATAGGAGGAGAATCTCATCCTAACATGAGCAAGTCAAAGGCCTCATTTATTTTAGACAAGATGGGAGGAGAGGCCCTGACAACGGCCCTTATGTACCCCCACAGCCCGTTAGGAACAGGAGGAAAACCTCATCCTAACGAGAGTAAAGTCGAAGGCCTCATTCATTTTAGATGAGATGGGGGGAGAGGTTCTGATAATAGCCCCTATGTGCCACCACAGTCCATTAGGAATAGAAAGAGAACCTCATCCTAACGCGAGCAAAGTCGAAGGCCTCGTTCATTTTAGATGAGATGGAGGAAGAGATCCTGATAATAGCCCTTATGTGCTCCCATAGTTCATTAAGAATAGGAGGAGAACCTCATCCTAATATGAGCAAAGTCAAAAGCCTCGTTCATTTTAGATAAGATGGGGAAAGAGACCCTGACAACGGCCCTTATGTGGCCCCATAACCTGTTAGAAATAGGAGGAGAACCTCGTCCTAACATGAGCAAAGCCAAAGGTCTCATTCATTTTAGACGGAATGAGAGGAAAGGCCCCGATAATGGCCCTATTGTACTGAACAACAATAGGAGACAAGATCTCTCTGGACCTCAACTGGAGACAAGATCTCCTCCGAGCCTCAACTTTAACGACAACCTCAACTAGAGATAAGATCTCCTCTGAGCTTCAACGTTTACGTCAATAGAAGATAAGATCTCCTCAACCTCGACTGAAGATAAGATCTTTCTCGAGCTTCAAAGTCTACATCAACAGGAGATAAGATCTCTTTCAACCTCGGCTAGAGACAAGATCTCCTCCGAGCTTCAACTTCAACTTCAACCTCGGCTGGAGATAAGATCTCCCTCGAGCTTCAACTTCAATTTCAACCTCGACTAGAGATAAAATCTCTCTCAAGCTTCTACATAAATAGGAGATAAGATCTCTTTCAATCTTGACTGAAGATAAGATCTCCCGAGCTTCAACGTCTATATCAATAGGAGATAAGATCTCCTTCAACCTCAGTTAGAGATAAAATCTTTTCCGAGCTTCTACATCAAGAGAGATAAGATCTCCTTCAACCTCAACTGGAGATAAGATCTCTCCTGAGCCTCAACGTCTACATCAACAGGAGATAAGATCTTCTTCAATCTCAGCTGAAGATAAGATCTCCTCCGAACTTCAATATCTACATCATAGGAGATAAGATCTTCTTCAACCTCAACTGGAGATAAGATTTTCTCCGAGCTTTCTACATCAATAGGAGATAAGATCTCCTTCAACCTCGATTGAAAATAAGATCTCTCAAGCTTCAACGTCTACATCAATAAGAGATAAAATCTCCTTCAACCTCAGCTGAAGATAAGACCTCTCCCGAGCTTCAAAGTCTTACATCAATAGGAGATAAGATCTCTCCAATCTCGGATTGGAGACAAGATCTCTTCAACCTCGACGAGCCTCAACTTCAACTTCAACCTCGACTGGAAGATAAGATCTCCCCAAGCTTCTACATCAATAGGAGATAAGATCTCTTCAACCTCAGCTGGAGATAAGATCTCCCTCGAGCTCAACATCTACATCAATAGGAGATAAGATCTCCTTCAACTTCGACTGGAGACAAGATCTTTTTCAAGC
Source organism: Cocos nucifera (assembly GCA_006176705.1). Taxonomy (NCBI): domain Eukaryota; kingdom Viridiplantae; phylum Streptophyta; class Magnoliopsida; order Arecales; family Arecaceae; genus Cocos; species Cocos nucifera. The sequence goes on from QRFJ01003667.1 coordinate 73,356, forward strand.
TTCAACTTCAACTTCAACCTCGACTAGAGATAAGATCTCCCTCGAGCTCCAACGTCTATATCAATAAAAGATAAGATCTCCTTCAACCTCGGTTGGAGATAAGATCTTCTCTGAGCTTCAACGTCTACATCAATAGGAGATAAGATCTCCTTCAACCTCAGTTGGAGATAAGATCTCCTACGAGCTTCAACCATAATGTCAATAGAAGACAAGATCTCCTTGGAACCTCGGACTGGAAGACAAGATCTCCCTCGAGCCTCAATTTTAATATCAACCTTAGCTGGAGATAAGATCTCTCCCGAGCTTCAACTTCAACATCAATCTCGACTGAACATAAGATCTCCCCCGAGCTTCAACTTCAACTTCAACATGAGATAAGATCTTCTTCAACCTCGACTGAAGATAAGATCTCCTCCGAGCTTCAGAGTCTATGTCAATAGGAAATAATATCTCCTTTAACCTCGACTGAAGATAAGATCTCTTCCAAGCTTCTACATCAATGGAAGATAAAATCTTCTTCAACCCTGGCTGGAGATAAGATCTCCCCCGAGCTTCTACGTTAATAGAAGATAAGATCTTCATTAACCTCGATTGGAGATAAGATCTCCTCTGAGCTTCAACGTCAACATCAACATGAGATAAGATTTCTTTCAACCTTGACTGAAGATAAGATCTCCTTCAAGCTTCAAAGTCTACGTCAATAGGAAAATAAGATTTTCTTCAACCTCAGCTGGGGATAAGATCTTCTCCGAGCTTCAAAGTCTACGATAATAGGACATAAGTGTTAGATATGTGTGCCCTAGAAGTCAGAATTGGCTGACATTTATAATACACTTCTAAGGACAAAATTATAATTTTGACTATAAATAATAAAAATGGGTTATTTTCTATCACATAAGTATGTTTAGTATTTGTGATACATCCCTTGAGTTAATGGTAATGATAATTCATATTCTCAAGAGTTAAAAATTTAAGACATGAATTATCATTATTAACTCATAAAATGCTCCTGATCGTAGGATCATCATGAGGATGATGATTGATCTAGAAGGTTAGTGTACAATCATTTCTTTATAGTAGATGAGTCTTGAGTCTACGACGTAGAGACATTGGAGCAAGAGTATAGGTACTCGTTAGAGAACGAGGGCACTGAGCATGACCACCTTGAGTAGTCATAAGAAAGTCTACCTTCTCATCGATGACTGACTCGATGCTGCAGTGGTGTGTCTCGTTCTTTGACTTGAGGTGCATCGGTAGTTCACCTTGAGGATGTTATAGTTTGACTACACCATGACTCAATCTTCTAGCCATTCGAAATCCTGAGGTGTATGTTGGCTATAGCATATTCATTGTAGGAACTGGATTGCACCAAGATGGAATCTATCTACCTTGATAAAAGAGGAGCAGCCCTATGATGATCATGAGAATCAAGTCCATAAGCCCATGGCCATGGCAGAGTGTGAAATAATAGAAAGAGTTTCTATTAAGGTTTTTACATTGGACTTGAATTGAATGTTTAAATCATATGATAGGAATTAGGGTTTGACGAGTTCACCTTAACCCTAATCTGATCGAGGCTCAAGATAGAAGAACTTAATCACACAAATAACTGTACCAAGAGGTTCATTTTTAGTTTTGATGGGTTGCCACCATATGCTGCTAGGTGTCACTGGTGGATTTTGGGAGCAACTAGAATGATTTTGATGATCGATCATTCTAGTTGTCTGCATCAGAGAAGTTCTGATCCATCGAAAGTAGTTTCGATGATGTCGATGATGGAGATCATAACATATCCCATTATCATATAGAATTGAACCTAATCGGATCACACAAACAAGAGTTTAGATCTGAATATCATCAATTGGACTAACCTAATTTAGTTGATTTGAATTAGATTCAATTAGGTTTAAGAAAATCGTGCTAGCACACGATTGAGCCTAACGTTCTCCTTTTTCCATTATAAAAGTTATCTCGATTGAGCCAAATGAGTTTGTGCTCACTCAGATACCTTTACCTAATCTGACTGGAGCTTATCCAAGTCAGAAAAGGATTGTCTTAATTTATGAGATAAATTTGAGACAACACTTGCCATTTTTCATCACCTACTAATTCTTGTACTTTGACTTGGTCAAACATTGACCTTTGACTCTTGGACATCTGCGCATCTATCATGCACTTATTGGAGAGTAGATAGGGGCTTGTCCCCTCTCTAAAAATTAGAAAGAAGAGGGTGCATGCCTAGGATGGCGTGCGCCCATGGATAGGGATGCTGGACTCCCATACGGATGGGACTCCAGGTTGCTTGTTGGATTCAAACTAGGTGACCCTCACCTATAGACTTTGACCAATCTTAGGCGCCACCTTAGGATGAATCCTTGAGTCTCTCATCCCATCAATCAGATTTAGATCTGATTGAACGAAGCAACGTAATTGGTCGGGGTGTTGCAGCACTGCATGGCGCAGTAGAGTCTATAAATAAACCCTATCTGCGCCCACTTTTTAAGAACTTCTCTCCTAGCCATGCCCCAAAGCTGCCCCTCCCCCTTCTCCATGCCAACATCTGGCCCTCTCTCTCCTCTCCACACCCAAGAAAGTTGGGTTCTTCAGATTAGTGCGAGTCAGGCAAGAAAAGGCTGATGAAAAAGGAAGAAGACAACACTGCTGCAGAGACGATGGGTGATCTTCAGAAGGTATTTTGAAGATCCTCCAAATCAGATCCAGATTTAATTTTTGAAGAAAAAAAAGAGAAGAAGAAGATCTCCAAATCTAGCCTGAGTGGATACCGATAGAGGCTAGGTGCTTGTGTGGCTAGATCCAGAACCTCAAAGCTTCCATTGGATCATCAATGGGTAATCAAATTACCCAGGATCAAGGTAAAATTAATTTAATTTTAATTTAATTTAATTTTTTTTATTTATTAGATGCTAATATTAGATTTAAAAAGTATTAGATCTAATCTAGATCTAAGAGAAAAATTTTAAAATATACCTCTCGATCCAATCAGATCTGAACGAACTTGATCCAAAAAATCAGAATTTCTCTTCAACTGATATCAGAGCCAGGTTCCTATAGAATTTATTTAGATCTAATTTTAATCTAATAAATTAATAATTTTAGATATCACATGAGATATGATTAGATCTAAAATTAAAAAAATAAAAAATTAAAATAAATTAATTTAGATCTAATATATATGAGATACATAACTAGACTAGGAATAGAATTATTCTATGTATAGTCTAATTTGATCATAATTTTTATTTGATTAAAAGTAATTTTTAGATCTATTTATTTTCTATTTTTTAATATTATAAATATTATAATCAAATCTAAAAATAAAAAATAAATTAAAATTAATTTGTTCATATGAGATATGATAGTTGCATGTTTAGACTAGTTATAGAATAGTTCTACAAAAGTGTCTAGATTAAATTCTATTTGATATGATCAAATTTAAATTTAATTTTTTAGATGATTATGAGATAATTTAGATCTGAAAAATAGGTATGCATGATACATGAGATGTATGCAAAACATATTTTAATTAGATCAATTTTTTTATATATGAGATATATGCTTAGATCTAATTAGTTTTGTAGATTAGTTATATTTCTGATTAAGGCATTCTCCTTGGTCGTCCAGTCATAAGAACAAAGTAGGATTTAAAGACCCTCTCCTTCCATTCAATGCGGTGTTCTTATGATGTGTAGGGGTGCTGCGCATTCATCCTTAATCAAAAATTAAAAAACTTACTTTCTGCAAAACCCTAGATCCTGAAATCCTAAGATCTTATTTACATGTTTATGAACCCTAACTTAATTAAGAATTAAGTTTATGAAATATCAATTAGATCTAAAATTAAAAATTTTAGATCTAACATATATTCATAAAATTGGGTTCAGACTTGGGTAGCTCAATTAGATCTAAGCGGTTGATCAAATTGAATCAAGAGTTGGTTAGATGGGATCAACAGTGCTTAAATTGATCAACCTAATAGGATTAAGTCTGGGTCAAGATTGAGTCACGTGAGTGATCGATCAAGTTAAGACCTAATTAGGCTCAAAGGTTAGAGTCTAGATTGTAGGCTAACCCGATTGGTTCTATCTCAATAATTTGGTGTCTAAGATAAGTCTGACAGATACGACCGACTGATTTTTAATTGGGAGCTACTCGACTCGAATGCATTCTTGTCGAGTTAATAGCATATCCCTTCCATCGATCTCACTTATCTGACCATATTTGTTGACTCAGTTCTGATCTGAGGTGGTCAATAATTCGAGCTAACCCATGCCACTAAGTTAGTTATAATGGTTATGACTATGTCAAGTCTAGTTTAATGAGACCTAAATCAAATCTTCCTAAGAAAAGATTAAGTCTAAGGTCTTCCACCATTGTAGATGTACGGGCCCTTTCCGAAGTTGATTGTTCTCGACTGGTTACAGTGGTTTAGTTGCACCAAGAAGATGCAACCATGTCTATTAGGCATTGGATGATACAGGCTGGAGGATGGATTGGGCTCAATATTTTGGATACGATGAGAGACACAATTAGGAATCCAATCTGTGCAAATGGTGGGTCTATCTTAACTAAAGAGTGGATCAATATTTCGGACATGGTGAGATTCATGAATTAGATGCCATGTTTGGATGCATCATAATTAGAGAATTATTAAATAAGAGTTGTTCACTCATTGGCTAATCCATCACCAATAACTGTTAGGTGAGGTGATGAGTCAGTTGATGGGACCGCACCATCCATTAGAAATTAGTAATCGTGGAGATTTTTGCATCTCTACAGAGGAAGTGTAGAAATCCAAGAAAATAGTGGGAGTTAATTTATTTTAAAATAAAATTTTTAAATAAATTGATTCAGTCTTAATTACAATATCTAACTAAAAATTTTGACTCTCTACAAAAAAATGTCTGCATCCAATCCACTAGCACGAATCCTGGACACCCATAGACTGACCGAACTAAATGACAAGGATTGGCTCTAGAACTTCAAAATTATTTTGGATTTTGAGAAGTTAACTCATATATTGGACCAGGACCCTCCCACCTTATCAGCCTATCCATCTACTGAACAGAGAGCATCTTTGGATAAGTGGACTGACGAAGATAATAAGGCCAGATACTATATGTTGGGCTCGATGTCTGATGAGCTTCAGTGCCAATATGAAGATATCAGGACTGCTCGCCAAATGTTGGCTCACCTACAGAAGATGTTTGATGAATAGAGTCATGCAGCCAAGTATCAAGTCACTAAACGACTGTTCAAGACTAAGATGTACGATGGGCAGTCAGTCCAAGATCATTGTCTGATGATGATCAAGGACTTGGAAGAGCTTGAAAAGCTTGGAGTGAGGTTAGACTTGGATCTGTAGAATGATATAATTCTGCAATCCTTGACTGATGCATATGGATAGTTCATTATAAACTACCATATGCATAAACTTCAAAATTCCTTGGCCGAACTTATGAACATGCTGGTTACCGCTGAGCTTTCCATGAAAGGTTCTAAAGGCTCAGTGCTTGCTATGGAATGGATTTCTTTCAAGAGAAAGTCTTTTGAAAAGAAGAAGAAGTCAGTCAAAAAGTAAAAGGTAAAAGGAGGAAAGAAGAAAAAGGCAGAGCTGAAGAAGGTCGCTGACAAAGGAAAGTATTTTCATTGCAACAATGATGGCCACTGAAAGTAGAACTATCCTACATACCTGGCCATCCTGAAGAATAAGGAGGCTGATCCTTCTGGAGGTATGCTCATTATTGAGTCTAACCTTATAATTTTTTCTGCATCCAGTTGGGTGCTTGACTCTGATTCTAGTGCTCATTTATGTACTTCTATGCAGGGTCTTGAGGATAGCAGGAGGCTGAGGGATGGTGAGATGATCCTGCACATAGAAAATGGAGTAAGAATTACCACCATGGCCGACCTCGAACGTATCCCCTTCTCGAGGTAGTCGCGGATAAGATGATATCACCGCTCGATGTGCTTGGATTCTGATGAGACCTTAGCTCCTTAGTAAAGGCTATGACGCCATTATTATGCCAGTTATAGAGGAATGGCATCTAATGGCATTACTCCGATCTTCTGTGATAAATTTTTTGTACCAGAATGCCTTCTTTGCAGCTTTCTGATGTAGTAATATATTCTGCTCTATGGTGGAATCTGCTTATTCTGTCTGTTTGAAACTCTTCCAAACTGACAGCTCCACCATTGCACAAAAACAGACTCTCAGATGTTGACTTTTGATCATCTATATCGACATAAAATTCAGTCTATATATCTCTGAACTTGGAATTCTCCATTACCAAAGATCAAAAACATATCCTTAGTTCTTCTCAAGTACTTAAAGGATACATTTCACAGAAGTTTAGTGTTCTTCACTTGGATTCGACTAATATCTGCTTGTGACACTCACAGCATGGGCTATATCAGGTCGTGTACATAATATGGCATACATGAGGCTCCCTATTGCAGAAGCATAAGGGATCTTGCTCATGCATTCTATTTCCTCAGGTGTGCTGGGGCACATCTTCTTGGAAAGATGAATGCCATGTTTGAAGGGTACCAAACCCCTCTTAGAGTTTTCCATGCTAAATCTCTTTAGCACTTCTTCTATATACATCTTCTATGAAAGTCGTAGCATCCTATTCGATCTATCTCTATAGACCTTAATTCCTAGAATAAAGGATGCTTCTCCTAGGTCTTTCATGGAAAATTCTTTAGATAACTATATTTTGACTGTGGTCAACATGGGAATATCATTCCCAATAAGGAGGATGTCATCCACGTACAATACGAGAAAAACAACAGCGCTCCCACTAACCTTTTTGAAGACACATGGCTCCTCCTCATTCTTGATGAAATCAAATAATTTGATCACATCATTAAAACGAGTATTCTAGCTCCGAGATGCTTGCTTAAGTCCATATATGGACCTTTACAGCTTGCATACTTTGTGATCATAATCACTGGATGTGAAACCTAAGGGCTGTTCCATGTAGATATCTTTCTCAAGGTATCCATTTAAGAATGCCGTTTTCACGTCCATTTGTCATATTTCATAATCGAAATAGGCTGCTACAGCAAGCAATGTGCGAATGGATTTTAGCATAGCTACTGACGAAAGGTATCTTGATAGTCAATGCCTTCGCATTGACTATAACCTTTTGCCACTAATCTAGCTTTGAATGTCTCCACATTTCCATCTGCACCAATCTTTTCTCTTGAAGATCCATTTACACCCAATAGGTACTATACCTTCTGGTAGATTTACTAAGGTCCAGACTTGGTTTGAGTGCATCGCGTTAATTTCTGACTTCATTGCCTCTAACCATTTTTTAGAGTCGATATCTGATATCATCTCGTTATAGATTTTGGGATCATCATCATGAACCCCATTACCTATGAGAAATATTTTCTCTACTTTCTCTGAAATCGTACCTAAGTACCTTTCAAGGGGATGGAAAACTCTTTCCAATCTACGAGGTGGAGGAGTTAGTGATCGGATTGGCTTAACCTAATTTGGTTCCATTTGGTCCTTAGCTCGTTGCTCTTGTGAGACTTTCTCATCGAGCTTGATCTGCTTTCTAATACCGCTATCTTGAATAAACTATTTTCAAGAAAGATGGCATGTCGACTCACAATCACATTGTGATCTTCTAGAATGTAGAAATAATATCCTAATAACTCTTTAGGATATCCTATAAATCGAGCTCTAAAGGATCTAAAGTTTAACTTGTCCGCTTGTTATCTTTTGACAAAAGCTGGACAATCCCAAATTTTGAGATGACTCAGACTTGGTTTCTTACTATGCCATATCTCATACGGTGTGGTAGGAATGGTTTTAGAAGGAACCCTATTTAGTATGTATATTGCAGTTAACAAACAGTATCTCCAAAGAAAATCTAGGAGGTCTGTGAAGCTCATCATGGATCAGACCATATTCAATAGGGTCCGATTCCTCCGTTCTGAAATTTCGTTGAGTTGAGATATTCTAGGTGGAGTCCATTGAAAGATTATACCATTTTTCTTGAGATAGTCCAGGAATTTTTGACTAAGGTATTCACCTCCTCGATTTGATTGAAGAACCTTAATGGATTTTTCAGTTTGCTTTTCTACTTTATGTCTCAATTTTTTGAACTTTTCAAAAGTTTTAGACTTGTGTCTCATAAGATACATATACCCATACCTAGATGAATCATCGGTAAAGATTATAAAGTAGACTAAGTTGTCTCTAGCCGGTACATCAAATGGGCCACATACATCTATATGTACTAGTGCAAGAAGATCCATGGCCCTTTCCCGATGTCTTACAAAAGGGAGTTTAGTCATTTTGCCATGAAGACAGGATTCACAAATTGGATATGACTCAGAAGTTAATGGACTCAATAGCCCAATTTTTTCCAATTTGTTAACCATATCTTCTGCTATATGACCTAATCTTAGGTGCCACAGATATCTATCATTTAGACTATCCCTAGGTCATTTTGATTTTATGGCATTCATATTTTGCTCAAAATTAAAATAGATACATTCAACATGTAACTGATAAAGATTTATAAGAAAAACCACTTGCAATTTTATTTCTTTCATAAGAATATTATAATGGTCTAAGAAACTAATTACATAGCCTTCTACTACAAGATAAGAATAGAAATCAAATTCCTGCTTACTGTAGGTAACATAATAAAGTCTTTAATATACAAGTCTAATTCAGATGGTCAGTTGAAGAGGGTTGTTCCTAG
>QRFJ01003667.1:82127-204526 GCA_006176705.1 Cocos nucifera
TTCGAGCTAACCCATGCCACTAGGTTAGTTCATAATTGGTTATGACTATGTCAAGTCTAGTTTAATGAGACCTAAATCAAATCTTCCTAAGAAAAGATTAAGTCTAAGGTCTTCCACCATTGTAGATGTGCGGGCCCTTTCCGAAGTTGATTGTTCTCGACTGGTTACAGTGGTTCAGTTGCACCAAGAAGATGCAACCATGTCTATTAGGCATTGGATGCTACAGGCTGGAGGATGGATTGGGCTCAATATTTTGGATACGGATGAGAGACACAATTAGGAATCCAATCTGTGCAAATGGTGGGTCTGATCTTAACTAAAGAGTGGATCAATATTTCGGACATGGTGAGATTCATGAATTAGATGACCAATGTTTGGGATGCATCATGATTAGAGAATTATTAAATAAGAGTTGTTCACTCATTGGCTAATCCATCACCAATAACTGTTAGGTGAGGTGATGAGTCAGTTGGATGGGACCGCACCATCCATTAGAAATTAGTAATCGTGGAGATTTTTGCATCTCTACAGAGGAAGTGTAGGAAATCCAAGAAAATAGTGGGAGTTAATTTATTTTAAAATAAAATTTTTAAATAAATTGATTCAGTCTTAATTACAATATCTAACTAAAAATTTTGACTCTCTACAAAAAAATGTCTGCATCCAATCCACTAGCACGAATCCTGGACACCCATAGACTGACCGAACTAAATGACAAGGATTGGCTCTAGAACTTCAAAATTATTTTGGATTTTGAGAAGTTAACTCATATATTGGACCAGGACCCTCCCACCTTATCAGCCTATCCATCTACTGAACAGAGAGCATCTTTGGATAAGTGGACTGACGAAGATAATAAGGCCAGATACTATATGTTGGGCTCGATGTCTGATGAGCTTCAGTGCCAATATGAAGATATCAGGACTGCTCGCCAAATGTTGGCTCACCTACAGAAGATGTTTGGATGAATAGAGTCATGCAGCCAAAGTATCAAGTCACTAAACGACTTTTCAAGACTAAGATGTACGATGGGCAGTCAGTCCAAGATCATTGTCTGATGATGATCAAGGACTTGGAAGAGCTTGAAAAGCTTGGAGTGAAGGTTAGACTTGGATCTGTAGAATGATATAATTCTGCAATCCTTGACTGATGCATATGGGATAGTTCATTATGAACTACCATATGCATAAACTTCAAAATTCCTTGGCCGAACTTAATGAACATGCTGGTTACCGCTGAGCTTTCCATGAAAGGTTCTAAAGGCTCAGTTCTTGCTATGGAATGGACTTCTTCCAAAGAGAAAGTCTTTTGAAAAGAAAGAAGAAGTCTGTACGAAAAAGCAAAAGGTGGAAGGAGGAAAGAAGAAAAAGGCAGAGCTGAAGAAGAAGGCCGATGACAAAGAAAAGTATTTTCATTGCAACATAGCGACGGCCACTGAAAAGTGGAACTATCCTACTTACCTGGCCACCCTGAAAGAATAAGGAGGAAGGTCCTTCTGGAGGTATGCTCATTATTGAGTCTAACCTTATGATTTTCTTCTGCATCCAGTTGGGTGCTTGACTCTGGTTCTAGTGCTCATTTATGTACACTTCTATGCAGGGTCTTGAGGATAGCAGGAGGCTGAGGGATGGTGAGATGATCCTGCACATCGAAAATGGAGCAAGAGTTACCACCAGTGGCCATGGAACATACCCTCTTCGATTACCATCTGGTTTAGACTTAGTATTAAAAAGACTGTTATTATGTGCCTATAGCAGTAAGCAGGAATTTGATTTCTATTTCATGCTTAGCACTAGAAGGCTATGTAATTAGTTTTCTTAAGGACCATTGTAATATTCTTTATGAAAGAAATAAAATTGCAAGTGGTTTTCTTATTAACGATCTTTATCAGTTACATATTGATGTATCTATTTTTAATTATCGAGCAAAATATGAATGCCATAAAATCAAATGACCTAGGGATAGTCCAAATGATAGGATATCTATGGCACCTAAGATTAGGTCATATAGCAGAAGATAGGTTAACAAATTGGAGAAAAATGGGCTATTGAGTCCATTGACTTCTGAGTCATATCCAACTTGTGAATCTTGTCTTCAAGGCAAAATGACTAAACTCCCTTTTGTTAGGACATGGGGAAAGGGCCACAGATCTCCTTGCCCTAGTACATATACTGATGTATGCGGCCCATTTGATGTACCGGCTAGAGGCAATTTTGTCTACTTCATTAATCCTTTACCGATGATTCATCTAGGTATGGGTATGTGTATCTTATGAGACACAAGTCTGAAGCTTTTGAAAAGTTCAAAAAATTCAGACATGAAGTAGAAAAAGCAAACTGAAAAATCCATTAAGGTTCTTCGATCAGATCGAGGAGGTGAATACCTTAGTCAAGAATTCCTAGACTATCTCAAGAAAAATGGGCATAGTCTTTCAATGGACTCCACCAGGAATATCTCAACTCAACGGAAATTTCAGAACGGAGAAATCGGACCCTATTGATATGGTCTGATCCATGATGAGCTTCACAGACCTCCTAGATTTTCTTTGGAGATACTGTTTGTTAACTGCAATATACTACTGAATAGGGTTCCTCTAAAACCGTTCCTACCACACCGTATGAGATATGGCATGGTAAGAAACCAAGTCTGAGTCATCTCAAAATTTGGGATTGTCCGGCTTATGTCAAAAGACAACAAGCGGACAAGTTAAAACTTTAGATCCTTTAGAGCTCGATTTATAGGATATCCTAAAAGAGTTATTAGGATATTATTTCTACATTCCTAGAAGATCACAATGTGATTGTGAGTCGACATGCCATCTTTCTTGAAAAATAGTTTATTCAAGATAGCGGCATTGGAAAGCAGATCAAGCTTCGATGAGAAAGTCTCACAAGAGCAACGAGCTAAGGACCAAATGGAACCAAATTCAGGTTAAGCCAATCGAACACTACCTCCTCCACCTCGTAGATTGGAAAGAGTTTTTCCATCCCCTTGAAAGGTACTTAGGTATTATTTCAGAGAAAAGTAGAGAAAATATTTCCTCATAGGTAATGGGGTTCATGGTGATGATCCCAAAATCTATAACGAGGCGATATCAGATATCGACTCCTAAAAAATGGTTAGAGGCAATGAAGTCAGAAATTGACTCGATGCACTCAAACCAAGTCTGGACCTTGGTAGATCCACCAGAAGGTATAGTACCTATTGGGTGTAAATGGATCTTCAAGAGAAAAGATTGGTGCAGATGGGAAATGTGGAGACATTCAAGGCTAGATTAGTGGCAAAAGGTTATAGTCAATGCGAAGGCATTGACTATCAAGATACCTTTCGTCAGTAGCTATGCTAAAATCCATTCGCACATTGCTTGCTGTAGCAGCCTATTTCGATTATGAAATATGACAAATGGACGTGAAAACGGCATTCTTAAATGGATACCTTGAGAAAGATATCTATATGGAACAGCCGCTAGGTTTCACATCCAGTGATACTGATCACAAAGTATGCAAGCTGCAAAGGTCCATATATGGACTTAAGCAAGCATCTCGGAGCTGGAATACTCGTTTCAATGATGTGATCAAATTATTTGATTTCATCAAGAATGAGGAGGAGCCATGTGTCTTCAAAAAGGTTAGTGGGAGCGCTGTTGTTTTTCTCGTATTGTACGTGGATGACATCCTCCTTATTGGGAATGATATTCCCATGTTGACCACAGTCAAAATATAGTTATCTAAAGAATTCTCCATGAAAGACCTAGGAGAAGCATCCTTTATTCTAGGAATTAAGGTCTATAGAGATAGACCGAATAGGATGCTAGGACTTTCATAGAAGATGTACATAGAAGAAGTGCTAAAGAGATTTAGCATGGAAAACTCTAAGAGGGGTTTGGTACCCTTCAAACATGGCATTCATCTTTCCAAGAAGATGTGCCCCAGCACACCTGAGGAAATAGAATGCATGAGCAAGATCCCTTATGCTTCTGCAATAGGGAGCCTCATGTATGCCATATTATGTACACGACCTGATATAGCCCATGCTGTGAGTGTCACAAGCAGATATTAGTCGAATCCAAGTGAAGAACACTAAACTTCTGTGAAATGTATCCTTAAGTACTTGAGAAGAACTAAGGATATGTTATTGATCTTTGGTAATGGAGAATTCCAAGTTCAGAGATATATAGACTTGAATTTTATGTCCGATATAGATGATCAAAAGTCAACATCTGAGAGTCTGTTTTTGTGCAATGGTGGAGCTGTCAGTTGGAAGAGTTTCAAACAGACAGTAATAGCAGATTCCACCATAGAAGCAGAATATATTACTACATCAGAAGCTGCAAAGAAGGCATTCTGGTACAAAAAATTTATCACAGAGATCGGAGTAATGCCATTAGATGCCATTCCTCTATACTGCGATAATAATGGCGTCATAGCCCTTACTAAGGAGCTAAGGTCTCATCAGAAATCCAAGCACATCGAGCGGTGATATCATCTTATCCGCGATTACCTCGAGAAGGGATACGTCGAGGTCAAGAGAGTCGACTCTGCAGATAATGTAGCAGACCCACTTACAAAGCCATTGGGCCAGTAGAAGATCGAAGCCCACCTTGAGAAGATGGAACTTAGATTTGTAGCCAATTCGCTTTAGGTCAACTAGAAGTTTGTTAGATATGTGTGCCCTAGAAGCCAGAATTGACTGACACTTATAATACACTTCTAAGGATAAAATTATAATTTTGATTATAAATAATAAAAATAAATTATTTTCTATCACATAAGTGTGTTTAGTGTCTGTGATACCTTCCTTGAGTTAATGGTAATGATAATTCATATTTTTAAGAGTTGAAAATTTAAGACATGAATTATCATTTATTAACTCATAACCTGACCGTAGGATCATTATGAGGATGATGATTGATTTGGAAGGTTAGTGTACAATCACTTCTTTATAGTAGATGAGTCTTGAGTCTACGGTGTGGAGACACCGGAGCGAGAGTACAGATACTCATTAGAGAACGAGGGCACTGAGCGTGACCACCTCGAGTAGTCATAAGAAAGTCTACCTTCTCGTCGATGACTGACTCGATGCTGCAGTGGTGTGTCTGGTTCTTTGACCTGAGGTGCATCGATAGTTCACGTTGAGGATGTTATAGTTTGACTACACCATGACTCGATCTCCTAGCCATTCAAAATCCTGAGGTATATGTTGGCTATTGCATATTCATTATAGGAATTGGATTGCACCAAGATGGAATCTATCTACCTCGGTAGAAGAGAAGCAGCCCTATGATGATCATGAGAATCAAGTCCATAAGCCCATGGCCATGGTAGAGTGTGAAATAATAGAAAGAGTTTCTATTAAGGTTTTTACATTGGACTTGAATCGAATGATTAAATCATATGATAGAAATTAGGGTTTGATTAGTTCACCTTAACCCTAATCTGATCGGAGCTCAAGATAGAAGAACTTAATCACATAAGTAACTGCACCAAGAGATTCATTTTCAGTTTTGATGGGTTGCCACTATATGCTGCTAGGTGTCACTGGTGGATTTTGGGAGCAACTAGAATGATTTTGATGATCGATCATTCTAGTTGTCTGAATTAAAAAAGTTCTAATCCATCGAAAGGAGTTTCGATGATGTCGATGATGGAGATCATGATATATCCCATTACCATACAGAACTGAACCTAACTGGGTCACACAAATAAGGGTTTAGATCTGGATATCATCAGTTGGACCAACCCAGTTCAGTTGATTTGAATTAGATTCAATTAGGTTCAAGAAAATGGTGCTAGCACACGATTGAGCCTAACGTTCTTCTTTTTTCATTATAAAAGTTATCTCGACTGAGCCAAATGAGTTTGTACTCACTCGGGTACCTTTACCTGGTCTGACTGGAGCTTGTTCAAGTCAGAAAATGGTTGTCTTAATTTATGAGATAAATTTGAGACAACACCTGCCATTTTTCGTCACCTGCTAATTTTTGTACTTTGACTTAGTCAAACAATGACCTTTGACCCTTGGATATTTGCCCATGTGTCATGCACTTATTGGAGAAAAAATAGGGGCTTGTCCCCTCTCTGAAAATTAGAAAGAAGAGGGTGCATGCATAGGATAGCATGCGCCCATGGATAGGGATGCTGGAGTCCCATACGGATGGAACTCTAGGTTGCTTGTTGGATTCAAACCCTCACCTATAGACTTTGACCAGTCTTAGGCGCCACCTTAGGATGAATCTGTGGGTCTCTCATCCTACCAATCAGATTTAAATCTGATTGAATGAAGCAACGTGATTGGCCGGAGTGATGCAGCACTGCATGGCACAGCAGAGTCTATAAATAGACCCTATCTACGCCCACTTTTTAAGAACTTCTCTCCTAGCCATGCCCCAAGGCTGCCCCTCCCTCTTCTTTATGCCAACATCTGGCCCTCTCTCTCCTCTCCACACCCAAGAAAGTTGGGTTCTTCAGATTAGTGCGAGTCAGGCAAGAAAAGGCTAACGAAAAAGGAAGAAGGCAACACTACTGCAGAGACGATGGGTGATCTTCAGAAGATGTTTCGAACATCCTCCAAATCTGATCCAGATATAATTTTTGGAGAAAAGAAAGAGAAGAAGAAGATCTCCAGATCTAGTCTGAGTGGATACCGATAGAGGCCAGGCGCTTGCGTGGCTAGATCCAGAATCTCAAAGCTTCCGTAGGATCATCATCGGGTAATCAGATTACCCAAGATCAAGGTAAAATTAATTTAGTTTTAATTTAATTTAATTTTTTTTATTTATCAGATGCTAATATCAGATCTACAAAGTGTCAGATCTGATCTAGATCTAAGAGAAAAATTTTGAAATATGCCTCTCGATCCAATCAGATTTGAACGAACCTGATCCAGAAAATCAGGATTTTCCTTCAATAAGATCTCCTTCAATCTCGATTGGAGATAAGATCTTCCTCGAGCTTCAAAGTCTACATCAACTTAAGATAAGATCTTCTTTAACCTCAGCTGGAGATAAGATCTCCTCCGAGCTTCAAAGTCTACATCAATAGGAGATAAGATCTCCTTCAACCTCGGTTGGAGATAAGATCTCCCCTGAGCTTCAACTTCAATGTCAATCTCGACTGGAGATGAGATCTCTCCCGAGCTTCAACTTCAACGTCAACCTCGATTGGAGACAAGATCTCCTCCGAGCTTCAACTTCAACATCAATAGAAGATAAGATCTTCTTCAACCTCGACTGGAGATAAGATCTCCCCCGAGCTTCAGAGTCTACGTCAATAGGAGCTTCAACCTCGGCTGGAGATAAGATCTTCCTCGAGCTTCTACGTCAATAGGAGATAAAATCTCCTTCAACCTCAGCTAGAGATAAGATCTCCCCCGAGCTTCATAGTCTACGTCAACTTGAGATAAGATCTCCTTCAACCTCGGCTAGAGATAAGATCTCCCCCGAGCTTCAAAGTCTACGTCAACAAGATATAAGATCTCCTTCAACCTCGGCTGGAGATAAGATCTCTTTCGAGCTTCAACTTCAACGTCAACCTCAGTTGGAGACAAGATCTTCTTCGAGCTTCAACTTCAACGTCAACCTCGGCTGGAGATGAGATCTCTCCCGAGCTTCAACTTCAACATCAACCTTGGCTAGAGGTGAGATCTTCCTCGAGCTTCAACTTCAATGTCAACCTCGACTGAAGACAAGATCTCCCTCGAGCTTCAACTTCAATATCAATAGGAGATAAGATCTTCTTCAACCTCAACTGGAGATAAGATCTCCTCCGAGCTTCAGAGTCTACATCAATAGAAGATAAGATCTTCTTTAACCTTGGTTGGAGATAAGATCTCCTCCGAGCTTCTACATCAACAAGAGATAAGATCTCCTTCAACCTCAGTTAGAGATAAAGATCTTCTTCGAGCTTCTACGTCAACAGAAGATAAGATCTCCTTCAACCTCGGCTGGAGATAAGATCTCCTTCGAGCTTCAATGTCTACGTCAACAGAAGATAAGATCTCCTTCAATCTCGGCTGAAAATAAGATCTCCCACGATCTTTAAAGTCTACATTAACAGGAGACAAGATCTCTCTGGACCTCGGTTGGAGACAAGATCTCCTCCGAGCCTCAACTTCAACGTCAACCTTGACTGGAGACAAGATCTCTCTCGAGCCTCAACTTCAATGACAACCTCAGTTGGAGATAAGATCTCCTCCGAGCTTCAAAGTCTACGTCAATAGGAGATAAGATCTCCTTCAACCTTGGCTAGAGATAAGATCTCCTCCGAGCTTCAAAGTCTACGTCAATAGGAGATAAGATCTCCTTCAACCTATGCTGGAGATAAGATCTCCTCCGAGCTTCAAAGTCTGCGACAATAGAAGATAAGATCTTCTTCAACCTCGGCTAGAGATAAGATTTTCTTCGAGCTTCAACTTCTACGTCAATAGGAGATAAGATCTCCTTCAATCTCGATTGGAGATAAGATCTCCTCCGAGCTTCTACGTCAATAGGAGATAAGATCTCTTTCAACCTCGGCTGGAGATAAGATCTCCTCCGAGCTTCAAAGTCTATCTCAATAAGAGATAAGATCTCCCCCGAGCTTCAGAGTCTACGACAACAGGAGATAAGATCTTTTTCAACCTCGACTGAAGATAAGATCTCCTTCGAGTTTTAAAGTCTACGACAATAGGAGATAAGATCTCCTTCAACCTCAGCTAGAGATAAGATCTCCCCCAAGCTTCAACGTCTATGACAACAGGAGATAAGATCTTCTTCAACCTCGGTTGGAGATAAGATCTCCCCCGAGCTTCAAAGTCTATGATAATAGGAGATAAGATCTCCTTCAATCTTGGCTGAAGATAAGATCTTTTCTGAGCTTCAAAGTCTACATCAACAGAAGATAAGACCTCCTTCAACCTCAGCTGGAGGTAAGATCTCCTCCGAGCTTCAAAATCTATGTTAATAGGAGATAAGATCTCCCCCGAGCCTCAACTTCAATGTCGACCTTGGCTAGAGGCAAGATCTCTTCCGAGCCTCAATTTGAACATCAACCTCGGCTGGAGATGAGATCACCCCCGAGCTTCTACATCAATTGGAGATAAGATCTTCCTGGACCTCGACTGGAGATAACATCTCCTTCGAGCTTCAACATCAATATCAACATCAACTGGAGATAAGTTCCCTCCCGAGCTTCAATCCTAATGGGTGCAGAGCTCGAAAAAGGACTTCGAAAGTTGCCTTTTTTGTACTTCCTTCCTTCAAATTTCGAACTCGAGAGTGGGGGGGACTATTATTGGAGATAAACCCCACTCCCATCGAAGTCTAGTCTGATGCTTGGCCTAACGCAACTGGCAATCATGGAAGAGCTTCGATTGAGAATTCTCCTCCAGCAATTGGACTCCAGCCGAACTCCTCCAGTGGCCAAATCTTAGTCGAACTTTTTCAGTCGACCGAACTCCTCAACAGCCGAGCCCCGACTGAACTCCTCCTAGACTCTTCGTTCAGTCAGATTTCTATAAAAGTCGAACTCCTTTCAGATCTCTCCTTCAGATGGATGCCTACGGGAGTCTAACTCCTTCCAGACTTCTTCCCTCAAACGGATGTCTACAGGAGCCAAACTTCTTCCAGACTTCTCCTTCAGTCAAGTTTCTACAGGAGCCGAACTTCTTTCGGATCTCTTCTTCAGTCAAGTTTCTACAGAAGTCGAACTCCTTCCAAACTCCTTCTTCAGTCGAATTTCTATAAGAGCTGAGCTCCTTCTGGACTCCTCCTTCAGTCAAGTTTCTACAGGAGTCGAACTCCTTTCGAACTTCTCCTTCAGTTGGATTCCTCCAGCGGATTGCTTGCAGATTTCAACTAGCATTCCTCCCTGATGATCCCCTTTAGGAGTTTGAACTCCTCTGAAATTGATGTATGTCAAAGCTCCTCACCGACCAACGTCTGCTTCCTCCAAACTTCGATTATTTAATCTCAATGAACGATCACTATCAGTCTGACAATGCCTCTTTCTTTCCATACCAAACCCCACATGGCCCCGAGCAGCTCAGTAGTGAAAGCTACGGCTGTCGCCATTAGTCTGCTATAGGCGGTACCCCCCTCCATGACAGACTCTATCAGATCTCGAGCGGCCCACTACCAGATGGCTGCAACCGTTACTATCAATTCGCTATGGGCTCCATCTATAAAAAGGGACCCTCCATATACGTTTTCTCTAAGCTTTCTTCTCCTTTCCAAAATTCTACCAAACTTTTTTCTGAGCACTCCATTTCTATTGGCCAGAAGAGCTGATTTGATCATCGGAGGGTCCTACCAAAGCCACCACCACCGACTTTGAACGAAACTTTATTTTGTAGGTCACCGATGGCGATCTCATCTTGCTCGGATCCAGCTCGATCCGACGTCAATCAGATTGTGCAACAACACAACCCATGTACATAAAATAAATCCGCAAAAACTAAGTCGGCCTAGTTTCAAACTGAGCCGGCTAACCTACGACTAGATCGGCTTAGTCTCAGACTGAGCTGATCCAGTTGTGTACCGTGGTAATAGTCCAAAAATGTTACTTTCTGTCTGAATTTTTTTCTGAGATATAGCCAACCCAGTCCTGGACTGAGCTGGCCCGGTTTCCAACTTAGCCGACTCAGTCTTAGGGTGAGCTGGCTCAGTTTCTGAACTTTGCTATCCGGACTGATTTTTCTTCTAGCTTGCTCTTGTCTTTCCATGATCTGTCTTTTCATGTTTTCAAGATTTGGAAGTGCCACTTTTGAGCTTACATGATGGCCCAGCAGAAACTTTTTTCATTAATCCAGTATTATTAATATTGGCATCCACATGATAAATAGAAAACTCTGCACAAGCTATATCATATTAAGCAATTAACTTTAATCATTAATCAACGACTCTTTGTCTCTCTATAGTAAAGATGTTATATTTTATTTATAATATAATATATCAATGAGGAAAGTGTCTCATTAATCTTATTTTTATCAAATAATAATAATAATAATAAATTTTAATTATGGTCAAACAAATACTCTGAGTTATTATTATCAATCCCACGCAACATGCAGATACCACTTTCTCCTTTTTCTTGTTCCTAAAAGACAATATAGCAATCAAATAAATTATAATAAATAGAATACTTGAACAGCCAAATTTATGTGATGGTTTAAGCATGAGCTATTATGATAATTGACCACGTTAATATCGATGAGTGGAAAAATCTCCGCAACCTTATCTACTGCATATGAAGTAATGAATTTTAATACTAGTCAAGCTGATAATGTCACTAATTCCGGTATCCAAATGGTGATGGTGAACTCTGCATAAATTAAATCTTCAGTTTAAAAGAGTAAGAGGGAAAAAAATGAGGAAACCAAAGGGATTAGATATGATGGCTCCATCGTTTTCCTATTGTTCCATATCATCCATACCTAAGTATCTTGTAACAAAGAAATTGGCTCTGGAGAGTGAAACACCCATGGCTGTCTTGTTGTTGCTCGAGAAGGTGCGCTTGATCACAACGAGGCCAACCATGAAACTGAAATAGAACCCCTCCATATTGGTGGTGACACCCGAGAAAAACAGACTGAAGGCCCTGCCACTGTGCAACCTTTGGTTCTAACATCAGAAGTTAGATCTCCCATCCTTGGATGAATTATCTTCTGGCAGGCAAAGGGTGGAAGGTGAGGAAGAGCATGCATATGGACCAGCCTGCACCGAACAGCAACAGAAACTAATATCTTCCACACATCTCTTGAGATTGCGACCAAATGGAGCTCTTCCTCTCCGACAACTACCACTGCACTCAGTGGGAACGATGCCCAGCTGTTCTACAATGAAAGGAGAGGAGGTACCTTGAATTCTGGAAAGGAAACACAAGCAAACAAAGGAAAAGCTAGCACATTAAACCGTTCTGGTTTACTGTAATATGAAATTTTGGTATTGTAAAGTAATCACGATGTATGAATGAAATAGTTACCGCATATAATGAAATATGTTCGTGCATGAATGAAATAGTTACCGCATATAATCTGGCATACTCCAACCAAACGAACCCAAAGGCAATTCATTAAACGGTTGGCAAGCGGCATTATTTTGAAAACCTTGTTGACAATGACGACTTCATAGATGGCCAGAGCAGGTGAGGGTGGGTTCGACAGAGAGGGGGTAGGGTTGACTCATCATGGCCATTAACTGTAGACAATGCATTCTATGTTTACGTAAATGGATGCATGAACCTTTGCAGGGCCTCGTGTACATCCACACACCCTTAACCAACGCACCCTTCAGGCTCCACTTAATTCATGTTCCATAAATTCTAACATGTTGCAACTGATGCAAGATTTTAGCTCCACACTTCGCATGATTCACCAGATTAGCTAACCATTCACAACGAGAGCGACCGTCATCCATAATTTGTATAGATGTGCTTAAATTTTGTTTTAATTTAATAAACTACTTTTATCCAGCGCATGCCCTCCGAAGTTTTCCTTTTTTTCTGCCATTAGAAAAACCAAGAAATAGAAAATTAATCAAAATAAAACCAACATGCCAAATTTACCCTTTTTTAATATTTTACAAAAAGAAAAATATTCGTTACACATTGTGCACAACAGATTAGAGTAGTTCAAGAAGTCTTGAACAATATTACAAGCAATCATCTCATATGAAAGGCATGCCGCCTATCTCCTCGTTGATTCACGCGCAACTCCGGTGACATTGGCTTTGTTGTTTCCTTTGTAGACCTGGAAAAAATTAAAAAGGAAAAAAAAAAATCCATTGCATCATTGCATGATTATAGTCAGAGAAAAAGAAAGACAAAGCAAATGCCAAATGATAGATAAGATTGCTCACTTTTGTGGGAGGAATGGATTGTCGAACTTTGGAAGTGGCCTTGCATGGGACACCATCGTCCTCCTCAACTGCTTCACCGCTTTTTCTTCTTCAATCTTCATAAGTTATGACCATTTTTTGACAAGAAAAAACATTGCCGTCATAAACCAAGCACCAACCTAATAAAACTTCAGGAAGTCATATAATTTCAAAAATCCTTACCATTTTTGCAGTATCATACTCCTCCCTCAATCTCTTATGCATGGTTTCTTTCTCCTTTATCTGTATCAAGAGTAAGAGAAATGTTGAGATTAGAATTAGTATAAATGCTGATGACTGAATGCATGCTGTTTAAGAACCCTTGAGCATCAATTTTGTCAGGCAATAGTTAGGACAAATAAGAATGGGAATGGAAAAGAGAATACATTGCAAATTAGAACATAAAAAGAAATGAAAGCATTTATCCTTGGTATTTGAATGAATGGATGAAATAGCCAATCTAAATGAAAGCATTTACGATAAATGCAGACTTCATTATGAAAATGACAATAAATGGCTAGGGCAGCTGGTACATCATGTTTATAAGATGATAAATAGAGAGCGAGAGAGAGAGAGAGATGCATGAACAAATAATATATTAGCCATTCCATGGTATCTTGTATACCATTTCATCAAACTCTGATCTCTGCACGGCCCTATGATCTGCATGGAGTGCAAACTCCAGGACTTCAGTAAGAGGCTTCCTCTCTCTTTCTGGCAGTGGAACAGGGTCACTGGCGCAACATTAGAAACAAGATTTCAGTATTTCTTTACGATGTATGTATGTGAACACTAAGGATAGAATTACTGATATTTACTCTCTCATGATAGGTTGTGCTTTAAATAGTCGTCTTTGTGCCTCTTCTCTTTCCATAAATTCCTTCTCTTCCAACTTCCTCTGCATCTCCACTTCATGCCTTACTAAGCTCTCCAACTGAAAAGCCTCAGGCTTTGTACACTGCTTAGGCTCTGGTTTTGGAGGTATCTAAATATAAAATGAAGACAAATAAACACATGAAAGAAAAGAAGAGGTGCTCTCTAAATATTGCTTGCAAGTCATTAGGACTTGATGAAGTTCTTTACCACTGGATAATCTGTAGTGTACGGGTATGGGCTAGCTTTTGGAATTCTGTCCGTCTCCTCCTCCAACTGTCTCTGCAAAATCTGCAGTGCAAACTGCCTCTCTTTTTCAGAACCTCGCTCCTGAAAGAAACTCAAAGCAGCAACAAGGTTCAGTTGTTTGCTGAATTCAAAATGACGGTACAAACACTGAAAATACTGCATGCTCCATGCACCTCTGTTTTTAGATGAAAAGGATTTGGTGCTGTGATTCTGGTAACTTGCTTGTCATGTTGAGAAGGTTCGGAGTGCAGTGAGAGCTGAAAGAAAGAGTTGTAACTAGGAAATTGTAACTAGGAAAACTATTAATTCTTTCAGTTCCTTCCAACTATAGCAATTGAAACTAGGAAAACTCTCTGATGTCTACCTTGTCAAAGAGCTCCATCACAGTTGCTGGAGGACCCAACCTATCATTTGTTGCAAAATGGAATTCTTGAGGGGTTGTTATTTGGGGCTTTGGATTAGAAAACAAACCGATATCTCCTTTGCTCTCAAGTATCTGCATGAATTCTTTTTCAGATAATAGTAGCAGCAGCTTATTGATAAACACATGAATGGATGTAGGACAGCAATTAAAACCTTTTTATCAAGTGGCCGGGCCTTGAACTTTGGAATGTTTTGAAGTTCCTCTAGTTCCATTTCCTGAGAACTTTTGACTCTGCAATAAAGTTAATGTTGCAAGAACATATGCATGAGATATAACATGATCAGAGTTTCCAGTTAACTGAAAATCTAAATTCAATAACAAATTGTGTCAAAAGGAAAATAATGCATACTTTGGAGGTCGTGCTCGTAGTGATGTTTTGAGAAGGGGTGGCCGCGGTTCAGTAAGTTTCAAGGGTTTGCTCTGATTCTGTCACATAGAAACAATAGATTTTCCATCATCTAGGAAGAATGGCTAAACAATCATTGGTAAATCAAAACATGAAAAGTTATAGTTCTACCTGGGAGGAAGCATCTATTGAGGAGATTGTCGATGATGTTTCGGCATGTTGATTCGCCCTCTCCACTGTCTTCAAATGGAACTCCTATGCAAAACAAAATGAGAAGCAATCAGTATGTTAAGAACTGGCTTCTTAGCAACCAATGGGCCATCAAGCAAAATCGTCACCTGAAACTCAGGTGGTTGTGGAACAGTTCTGGGCAATGCAGGGAGTGAAGGTGATTCTAGAATCTGTAATAAAAAAAATCATTAGATTAATCTTCGGAGGCTTTAATAGCATAAACAAATGAATTGGAAATAATGAAAAAGTCAACCTTCTTGTTTACAGGTCGAGCTTTGAACTTAGGAACCTTTGCCAGCATCTCTTCCTCTAGCTCTGCAGAGCTTTTCACCCTCACTGCACGAACTCGGTAAGCTGTCTCAAATGTTGGCTCCTTTGGCCTTGTCAAGGTAAGTCTAAGCCTCCTCCGTGTCATTGAAGCTGCACCATCCTGAACAGTCCAAGCATATCAATTGTTAAGCTTCCACTGAGATACTAGCTGGTAAATTACGTAACGGTCAAGTATTCAGCGGGAAGTACAAAGTACAAACAAATGGCATCTAACTTGACATTCTAAATGGAACTAACTTTTAGTTACTGATTTATAGCATCAAGCGTATGTCTTCTCTGAGGTCCACTGCCAATATTGATCATTCCAAACCCACACAGATGAGTGCATACTTTGGCAAACAAGAAATATAATTAAAATTGTAACAAAAAAAGAAAGTAAGGAGGGCCATGAAAGTTATCTGCATATACTTCTCAGTAATAGTTCTTAAGGACAAAGAATGAATAAAACACCAAGGGACGGTGCCTGCAAGATCTTCTAAGGTCCATCATCAGCGAGAGACACTTTGATTTCTCAGCAATAAATATTATATTCAAATGGCAGTAGTAAAAATGCTGTTCATTTTCATCCACAATTATTGATTCTTAAAGAATCATTGGTGAATAGAGAAAATCCCTAGACTCGCAAGAGACGTCAACAATCTATTTGTTTGACAAGTGGTTCAGTCATTGGAACTAGAGTAATGCCTAAGTGATAGTAAACCATCCTTGCGTGATTATGACTACTTCCAAAACATATCCAATACATTTTGAAGATATGAAGCAACAAGAGGACATATTAGAGTAAGCTAATCATTTTTTAATCAAAAAAGGCTACAAGATAGAAGTGGGTACTAAATAAAAAATAGAGATGAAGTATGCAATCATCTCTCGTGTGCATAGATTGTATTTATTCAAAATGACAAAAAAAAAAAAAAAAAGGCTAGAATGATATGGCCGCAAAAAGACAGAAAAAAGGAAAAAAAAAATCAACTGAGGTCTGCAATGTTGGAAATGTTGAAAGAAATAAGCCATGCACTTCAAAATATGCAATCAAATTGTCAAAAGCTGATAAAGGTAGATAGCAAGGAGAGAGCAAAATTAATCAAGTTAGGTTGCGGGCAATGAAGATACCTTAAAGGCTCATTGTACAAAAAATAACCTAATTAAAAAGGACAAGGCAAAGTCTGTAACTAACATGTGAAATTGATCCATTCTTGGAGAGATCTAAGTCTCTTGTCCTTGACTGGAACTTTTTAACCATCTCTGCTGTAGATATGAATGGTGTTACTTCCTGTTTCATAACATACACATCTGTAAGTTTTTCAAAGCAGTACAGAAATATCAGGCTATGCCTATTGACTGATGTTAAAATGTTACAAAAATAAGTTACATTAACATACCTTCCGCATTGATGAGTCATCATGACAACCTCTAGCACCAGATGAAAATATGTCAATTCCACCAGTTAAACCAGGTCTCGATTTGTGGGGCAACACTCTGGTTTTGACATTGAGTATCTGAGGATAATAGCATCAAAACAAAATTTTCATCAACAGCAAAGTCAAAAACTGAAAGTTCCAAAGTTGAAAAGAAAAGGTAATTTTCATCAACAGCAAAGTCAAAAACTGAAAGTTCCAAAGTTGAAAAGAAAAAGGTGGTCAAATAACTACCTGTCTACATCTTCCATCATCCAGCTTTTGCCTCTTTATTGCTTGATTTTCTTGAGCAATATCAGTAGACATGGCATTCTTCATGTTAACACTACCAGGACACCTCCTCACAAAAAAAAAAAAAAAAGGTTTTACAGAAGCCAAATTATAGAGCCTCACAACCAAAATTCTTTTGAATCATTTATGTGCTAGCTTAAACACTCACTTAGTCACACTCTTTGGTTTGATGCATTTTGAAGATTGGACTGAAGGGGACTTGGTTTTAGGCTTTCCAGCAGATGGCTTTTTAACCAGACTTGCTATTTTGTCATTTGTCAAATTCTTGGTACTGGTGGGTGCTCCTCCCTTCACAGAAACCCTCTGTGCTTTGGGAGTGCATGCTTCTATAGTTACTTGGTTCTTTACACTAGTCGGTGCTGTTATTTTCATGGGAACCTTCTGTGCTTTTGGTGTCGAATCTTCAATAGCTGTATACAAAATTAAGCAAAGAAGAATAACTAATATGACAATAACACAAGTGTTTGTGGAGAAAGAGGAAAACAGAAAATTGATTAGAAGTATGGTTATTTCAACCTCCGACTCTTGCCCCATTTGATGGAGCAGGAAGAAGGAACTCAAAAGAATGGATTTCTTCCCTGCTCAAATTTCCCGCAGGAGCTAAGGAGGCAGTACTATCATCACCAATAAGTAAACTGTAACCAATAAATACAATAATGAAATTAAGTCAGACTGGTTTGGAATTATGAGTTGGGAGCTGGTAATTAGATTGGACAGGCAATAGTGATAAGAACCTTTTCTCTTGTTGAGTGAGACTGCTATCTTCGCAAGGCTTAACCTCAGAAATCTGAAAGCCATGATAGTCATTTAGAATCCGACATCCGAGAGTAAATAATCCTAGTTACAAAAGTAACCGCTTTAAAAGCAAATCTCCAACTTACAAACCCAAAGGAATTCTTCTTCCTATTATTTTCTTCTTGTTGTTGCCTTGCTTTAACTTCTGTAGCAATATCTACCTCCTGTTCATGTCTGGACGGACGAAAAGAAGAGCAATTGCAGTTCAAGATAGAAACATATCAATAGTAACACACACACACACACACACACACACAGACAGAGAGAGAGAGCTTGTTCATTGACATCGAACAATGGCACCCCTAAAGACTAAAGATAAACTATCCCACCTGATTGTGTTAGCTGCTGGTAACATTGGATCTTCTCTTTGATTACTAACTTCTGCTGGTTCTTGTTCCTGCCATCAAGTTAAACAAGGGGGGAACATGATTCCGAGTAGAATCTTAAATAAGACATTCAACTTAATTCACTCAATAAACAAGAGGGAAAACGATGGACTAGATCAAAATCACCTTCTGGACGTGATCAACATTTCCAACGTCGCAGAGAGTCTCGATTTTAATGGATCTGCCCTCTTTGATTTTTGGCATGAAGGCTAAGCCAATACAAAGAAACATAACTAAAACATAGATTCCAATTCAAAGCAGAAACTAGAAAAACAAGTCGACAAGAATCTGAAGAACGGACTCCCCTCTTCCTGAATCTAACCCCCAAGATATCATACCATAAAGAAGACACCTTCCCCACCGACCTAAAACCACGAAACCCTAAACCCACGATGTCCCCGATCAAGAATTACGGATTCTTCCCGACGGAACGGGGGGTATTGGGACTCACCATTAGAGACACAAACCAAAGAAAAAGAGGAGAAATTAGGCAAGAAACATACGAGATGGGGCGTAGCTGATCGAGGTCTCAAACCATCGCTCGGCCCTTCGGATCTCCTCGTCGGTCTCCTCGTTTATGAAATCAAAGAACTGGGGCGCACAGAACTCATAGGCCTCGTCTATCTGGAGGACATCTGCACCGCCTCCTGCTCCTTCGTTCCTATAGCTTGCCATGGGATATTTCCTTCTTTCTCCTATATCCCAGGAGAACAAGAAGGGGCTTTTTAGGGTTAATGCGCGGAGATTTAGTAATGGTATTGTTCCAGAATGAGGGAAAGGAATCGAGGCGCTTTCTCGGTTTTCTTTATCGGGTGCTGGTATTTGGAAGAAGGACCGAAGATGGTGAACGTTATAATTCCCAACGGTCGGAAAATTTTGAAAAAAGTTGTAGGAGGCCAGGTGAAGTGGGCTGTGGGGGCATGGATGAGCGGAGGGTCGGGTTAACGGCTATGTCCGTGTGGGGCCTGTTTCCATTTCTCTGGCGCACGTGCCAGCGGCATGCATCCCCCATCCATTTTACTTCAGGGCTAACCAATCAGATGATGCTTGGTTCAGGGAACGGATTTAGCCTTGGATCTCGTGGCACCTATCAACCCTGATGTGATCACATTTTAGATGTGGTTAAATCATATGATAGATCCAAAGGAAGCATTTAAATTGTTGAACCATATTAGCAGACGAATTTGAAGTGATTGGATTAATTAAGAGCATCTTTTCACGCAAAAAGAAGGTTAGATGCTGGGAATGGTCTTAAATGTTGTCGTCTTTGCAAACTACTACCGTCCAAGAGGACTACGAATGATCAGAAGTCATTATGATTGCAATATACCAAGGTAAAAGATGTCTGCTTTCTAATTAAATCATTTCTTTGTTCCTGTGATGAAGGTCGCTACAATCACCATGTAGCAGCAAGCATTCGTGACTTCTAATCCTACTTGTATTTTTAGATGTGGCTTGGGATATCAAGTTAAATATGAAACTAAACCAATGCAATATTGCCTTGACAATGCAATGCTTATGTTGGCACAAAAACTTGAGATGAGGTAGAGACATTTGGAGTAGGAAAGATTATTGAATTCATCTGATCAAAGATTATGATTAGCATCATTTGTTGTGGCCTCTTATTAGGCCCATCAATGATGAGCCCTTGTGTGAAGCCCGACCCAATTAGATCTATTTTGAGCTAAAGTCGATAAGGCCGATGGCTGATAGGGGCTGCAACCAATAAACTGCTGGCATTTGGCTAGCTTTATTCATTCCCAATTTCTTTCTATTTAAACCCCATCTCTTTTTTGATTGATCCACCACCGAAGCCCCTACCACCTCTCTCTCCCTCCTTCCCCACCTTTGGTAACTGTAATGCCGCCACAATCGAGCATCATCATCTTAAATCCTCTCTTTTTCTCTAATTTCTCTTGTTTTCTTTTTGAGAGCTTTTGGATCTTTTTGCTACTAAAAATTAACATCACCGGCCATAACCCTCCACCGCCACCACCTCCGATGAGTCTCCCTCCTCTTGTTTTCTTTTTAGCCTTGGATGCTACAACTAAAGCAGCAAGTGGCAACGCCCCTTTCCTTCTTTCCTCTTAGCTTCCCTATGTGCAACAAAGCCACCGGCCACCCCAACCGCTCAACTATCATCCAACCACTATGGCCACACCACCACTGTCCAGCCACCCTAGCTACGCCCATATCAAGCCACCCTCTCCTCTTGGTTCCTCTATGCTATTGGGAGAACCTCTGTTGCGGCATGGGAGAGGGGGGGAGGGAGGGAGGGAGGGAGAAAGAGAGAAAAAAATAAGGGATAAATTATAAAAATCCTCCTGAGTCTAGATATAAATTATACTTACACCCATAAGTTTGAAAAATATGCCGTTATATCCCTGAGGTTTATTTTTAACATATATTTTAACCCATATAAAAGAATATTTTTGTAGGTTAAAAATAAACTTCAAGGATATAATAGTAGATTTTTTAAACTTCTGCATATAAGTATAATTTATACTTAAACTCAGAGGGATTTTTATAATTTATCCAAAAATGAATAAAGAGAAAAACTGTGAGTTCTCCCCTATTGTAGCATGGCCGCATGGGAGAGGGGGGAGGGGGAGAGAGAGAGAGAGAGAGAGAGAGAGAGAGAGAGAGAAAGAGAGAGAGGGGGGAGGGAGAAAGAGAGAAAAAAATAAATGAAGAGGAAAACTATAAGAACCGGTCCCATTGGATCCAGTTTGAGATGAAGTCAGTAAGGCTTATGACATCATCATAAAAATTTTAAATTTTCTTAGATCGGAATAGTAGAACCCAATCTCCTATCCGATCCCTTATTGTGGGAGAGGATAAGGCCATGCAAACGGCCGGATGAGCATCATAGGCCAGTGAGGAATGGTCGAAGGCCATTTGGGATGGTTATGACAGTGAAGGGCAATCTTATCCATGATTGAATCAAATTTATTTCTTTTCATCATCTTCTTCTTAAATCCCATCTCCTCTCGATTGATCCACCATCGAAGACCCTCCCCCTCCCTTCTTCCTCACCTCTACCAGCCATCGAGCCCGCAATCAATTGCCATCATCCAAAAACCCCCCTTCCTCTCTAATCCTCTCTATCTCCTCTATTTTGAGAGCCTTTGGGTGTTACTACCGCTAGAATTTTACACCACCAACCGCAACCCATCGCCTCCACTACCACCGATAAGCCCTCCTCCCTTCCTTTCCTTTCTTTTAGGCTTGGGTGCCACCACCATAGTAGCAAGGGGCAGCGCCCCTTCTCTTTCTCTCAAACCCTTGTGCATGGTCGAACCGCCGCCTCTGGCCACCGCACTACTACTACCGGCCACTATTGACCCCACCCCTCCTTCCTTCTATTCTCCCTTAGGAAACCTTAGTGGAACCCATGGTTCAGCAAGAGAAGAGGGGACAGAGAAAGAGAAAGAGAGAAAGAAAAGGAAGCAAGAGAGAGGACGACAGAGAAAAAGAGAGAGAAAGAGAGGTAGGGGAGGAAAAGGAATTCAGCCTTTTGGTGAACCCATCTCGTGAATCGAACTCCAATCCAATTGAGTTTAGGTTAACCTAAACCATAAAAATCTGACACATGAATTGACTCAAATCTTGACCAAGACTGGGACCGGACTGAGAGCTTCTTTCTATTTACCTTAATCTTCCTCGAATTGAAGATTAATAAAACTTATAAACTCATTGTGCTAAAGCCTTCATCACTGAAAGAGCACCAGATCTAGACATCAGGCTGTGAAGATCATAGAATTTTAGATTTGATCGACTGTAAGTTCTATTTATCTTTGAGGTTTTACTTAACATATTCTTTATATTTTTTAATTTAGAAATCATACAAAAATTATGGTATTTAGAAAATTGAAAGTTTGGAAAGTATGTATCTTATGAAATTCAAAATTATGGATCATGTATGGCAGTACCCTAATATGTTTGGAAATTTTGAATATAACGATTCCTCAATATTGCATGGTTTTACACTTGCATGAATTTTTAAATGAAAAAAAATTTATTTCTAGAAATAAAATGTAAAAATTTATGTTATAGAAATGAATATATTGGTTATAAGAAAAATTCTCTAGTTAGACTATAATCTATATCTAGCGAATGGGACTGATCATTGGCTATACAATTAAAAACTAATTTCTCCTGGACTTAGCCAGTCAAAGATGATCGTTGGTAGAGTTAGTCCTTCTACACCTAGCCAGTCAGGGCTGATCAATGACCCATGCTAATGAGTTGTATGTTTGATTTCAAGACTAATCTTTTGGCCCTATCATGGAGTTAATCGTAGCCATGTGAACTAAAGCTAGTTCCCTTATGGGCCTAGCCAGTGGGATGGATCACTGATATATTGATGGATCGTATTTTTAGTGTTTAGTTGGTAGTCTCTTTTGGACCTTATCACAAGGCTAATTATGGCTGTAGTCACTAAAGACTAAAAGATAATTTTAAGTTTTATTGTTATTCATGGCATATTTTAAAAATTAAAATTATGTTGATTTATCCTTCTATTATAGTTAATTGCTATATTTGGAAAAAAATTAATTATATTTAATTTTTCGAAGATATTGATAACTTACTGAGCTTGCAAAGCTCATTCTTCCTTTTCTTTTTTTCAGATCTAGAAGAGCATGTGGGAGTGAGGAGCATAGGATCTTAGACGACATTTGCTTAGTTTGTTTTTGAATAAATATTGATCTTGATTTATATTAATCAACCTTATGAGAGAGTGGTGAACTATATTTTATTTGAATTAATAAAATTAAAAGTTTATTTTTACTACCACTGTCTAAGTATGGTTTGATATAATATTTTTAAATATGAAGGCAGGCCTTGCATGTTTTAAGAAGTTAAACCCTAGGGGCATGTGGTCATCTATCTCATGCCTGGCTTGAACCATCAAGTTGGGGCATGACACATCAAATGGTATCAGATCCACTACAACAAAATTTATTTTTTGTGATGTAATATATTCATCACAAATAACCAATTTTCGTTGCTAATAATTATTAGCGACAAAATTTCTGTCGCTAATTTTTCACCACATAAAATGGGGTCACAAATAATAATTAGCAATGAAAAGCTAATTTTCATCGCTAATAAATTTTTTTATGATAAAAAATTTTTATCAATTTTTTTTTATTCATTAAATTATTTATGAAAAAAATTTTATGATGAAATCCAAAATTTTTTATCATAAATAAAAGTTTTTTTTGATGAAATATTTACATCATAAATAAAAAAATTATTTATGATGAACACTTTCCATCGCAAAAAAAATTATTTATGATGAAAATATTTCATCATAAATAATTTTTTATTTGCAATGAAAAGTTTCTATCATAAATATAAAATTATTTATGATGGAATATTTTCATCGTAAATAATTTTTTTATGATGAAAAATTTTTATCGTAAATAATTTTTTATTTATGATGAAAAGTTTTCATCGTAAATAATTATGTCATAAATTATTTTTAAAAATATAAATTATATATTTTTAAATTATTTTTTAAAAAATATAAATTATTATATATTTTTAATATTTATATTTATATTTTATAAAATTAAAATAAAAAATTCATAAATAAATTTTATCATTCATCCATAATAAATTTCATCATTTCATTATATAAAAAGTATTTCATTACAGAATTATATTTTGGTAAATAAATATAAAAGATCCAAAAAAAGTAAAAATAAGAGAAAATAGGCCATCAGCCATCAAGCATCGATAATATCTGGAGAAGAAAAACTGCCAAAGGAGGAAAGTGCTCAAAGGAGCTCGAACCGGCCTATTACTATCTCATCAGCTGCATGATCTGCTCCATCTACACAATTCGCTCCATGATCTGTGATTAGAATAATTGAATTCATTGATGCGTGCAGTCAACTCAATAGCCCACCGTCGATCCTCAGCAGTCTGTCTCTACATCTCCATCAGTCGGGCATCGTAGGCAGCATGGATGCCAGTCCTGGATGAGCATGAAGATGTAGAAGCTCTGATCCCATGCCCTAGCCTCCTAACATAATAGGATCTTGTACCAAGCATTTGATCACAAATCTCATCATCCATGGGTGTGGTCAAGCCCTCTGGAATAAGCTGGGATCTAATGTCTATCATACAATCCTGAAAATTAAAGTTATAGCTATTCTAAGTTTGTACTAAAAATCAAAATACCAATGAAAAAAGTAGTTGGAAAAACTTACGTAAAGCTCCTAGCTCCCGGCCATCCAGTCCCCTGACCATTGCTGATGGATCCACTGGTAGATCTCGATCCTACCAAGAAGCTCGCCACTCTCTACATCTCTCTGCAATTTGAGATCAACTAATATATTTTTTAAAAAATTAAAAAGTTAAAATATGATAAATAAAAATTACTTGCCATATGCTCCATATGGTAAGCGAACAGTCTCGAACCCCCATAATAAGAGATTATCTGTCTCGCCCGATTTATGGTATTTTTGACACATCGATTCTACATAGTTAACAGTCAAATTAGTTAGTATGTAACTAAATTTAAAAATAAATAATTTAATTATTAAATTTTAAGTAAAAAAATTATTTGATATGCCAGATCCTCGTACGTGCGGCATATGACAACCCAATCCTTGATACTGATACTGTCATATGGCTGCTGTCATGCTGCTTCCACCCCGTAGTCATGCACTATAGCATATCATGTTGGGAATTGTATCCTAAAGCCAATTATTTAGGTTATAGATGGTTGAGCTAAATATAATTATACTTGAATTATTAATAAATAAAATTATTATTTTGGCCTTTTCATCATTTTGTGCATCTTTTTGTAATGAACTCTTCTGTGATGAAGTCCTTACGACTATTTATACTTGACATAGAAGGATTTATCGTTTAGTCCTCAAACATGTTTGCGACCAAATGATTCGTTGTTACCTAGAACGATAACGTATCGAGTGTAGATCATTGTATGCCATAAGTGTTGGTTATCCTCTTAACCAAGAAGTATGGAGATACTGTTATGGCAAACAGGTGAAGTGTAGAGATACATTTCACTGAACATGATCCAACTGTGGAACTTTCTACTGTCAAGAGTTGCTCATGAAGGATATGGGTATAAGTATTTCTTAGATCTGAGATCATCACGGTGATCTGCAAGCAACTCACTGCACTCAGGTATCGGACTACCTAAATTTCTAATTCAGTGACAAAAGGCTACTAGGTGCAATCAAGTACTTAGCTTGTCGATATGTGAGTCAAGATAGAATTGACCCCTCCAAGTGTTAGAGCAAGTGCATCACTGTATTTCAATTTAGCAAACCCTCGGTCGGGATGGTCTATATGATGGACACTGAGTTTTGAAATACACTATGGATAAATTTTAGGGTTGACGGTAAATCCTAGATCGTTCTTTAAGCATCAAGGTCAAGGGAATGAATTATACGGTAACCATTTGCCACAGGTTCATCATTATTGCATTATGATTTTTTGACCTATTCGAATGTCGGGCACCATTGCTAGATGGTTACATCGATTGATACAGAAAATTAATTTCTATACCATCGATTAAGGATTCGAGCCTATAGGATCACACACAATAGAAGTTTCTACCTGATTTGATGGCTGATATTGAGTCTCGATGACCTGGGACTCTATGGTTAAGAGTCCCACTAGAATGAAACTCTAAGACCAAGAGTTTTACTCGATTGGAACTATGAGTTCTTCATGTTCGGAACTCTCTGATCGAGAGTCCTGATGACCTGGGACTCTATGGTCAAGAATTCCACTGCATTGGGACACTGTGACTAAGAGTCCTAGTGGATTGAAACTCTGAGTTCTACTCATTTGAAACTCTCTGATCAAGAGTTTCACTGGTCTAAGACTCTATGATCGCGAGTTTGATTCATTTGGGACACTGGATTCAAGAATTTCACTGGTTTAGGACTCTTCAGGAGTTTCATATTGATGAAACTCTATTGCTTAGATACCCATCCGATTGAAACTCTATGTTTACTAGAGGATTAATTAATAATTTAATTATTAATTAGCTCAATTTGATTGAGTGATGAGGATTTGATTAAGTCCGATTGAATTTGATTCGATTGGATTTGATCCAATCAGGTCATGAGATGACCTAATCACTAAGGAAGATTCGATCCTAATTTAATCAAAACCTAAATCTAATTAATTTTTAATTTAATTAAAATTTTATTGATTTAAATTAAGCCTAATTTGGTTGGGCTAAACTTGGTCTAATTGGTTTAAATTAATTGATTTGGTTGAAACCAACAAGGACTAAGTCAAATGAGATTTGAATTTAAATTCTCCCTAGCACCCACCATATTTGACTTTTCCACCTTGACCCATGCCCTCCTCTGATTTTTGCATAAAATTTCTCATGTAGAAATGAATGTGCACCCTTCCTCTCTTCTATCTTTGATCTGCTCTAAGGGTTGGACCAGTTCAAACTAAGTTGAATTTTAAATTCAACTTGGTTGGTTTGAAATTTGAAAAACCTAATCTCTTCCTTATCTCCATGCCCCTATACTTTTTGTCGCACATATTTTTTTTGGCAATTTTTGATAGAAGGTGAGCAGAAGGAGAGTCCTTCTACTCATCACCCTCTTGGATGAGGTATTGGAAAAAGATAAGACCCCATTTGAATTCAAATACTAGAAGTTGGTTGAAACTAGTTCAACCAATCTTAACCTATCCACTCCATATAGAAGTTTCATTGATTTTTCATGCAATAAATTATTAGAATTTTTATGCATGAAGCTTGAGGGGTTACCTTTATGTGATAAAAATTTGAAAGTGATTGGGTATTGGTTTTGGATAAAAAAAAATCCTAGAGTGAAGGTGAGTAGAATCCTATAGCACTTTATTTTTCCTTCATGCCTCTATTCTCTTCTGATTTTTATATCTAAGGACATTCAATTTTTAGATATGATCTAAATAAAATTTATATATTTAAAGTTATCTTTTCATGAAAACTTATTTTATGAAAAAACTACACACAGAGAGGGCGTGAGAGGGTTTTTAGTGCGTCAGAATTTTTGGACTGAGTGAAACCCCAGACTTGGGAATCTAGGTTCGGATGGAGAGATCGAGTGCTGTAAGCATCGGATTGCCACCAAATTTGAAAAACCACTTCATCATCCTCCAAAGCATATGTTCTAATTTTTTAGAATATCTAAAAAATTAGAAAAAAGATGATCAATTTGATCGATCATGATCAGCCATTGAAGGCTCTAGCAAGAAGCTAGCACTCTAGTAGAGCTGATTAGGACCAGGAGCTCCGTGTGGATCAATCATAGAGGTCGAACATGTGTGCAGCTATAGTGCAATATCAAAGCATTATTTGATAGATTCAGATTATGAAGATCAACTATCTACGCACAGGTATCGAGTTTTGAACTCATATCGGTTAGCAAATTCGATTTGCTGATCAATCATATTTAAATTTCAAATTACATATTAGCATGTCTAGATCCTGAGTAGGGTTTAAACTGATTAGATCAATGCATGCAGTAGATTAATATTTGATTAATTTTAGTTTTTGCTGCTTTAATTTTAAAAATATTTTGAAAATGCATGCTAAAAATCCTGCTCAATTTTCTTCAATGGTATCAGAGCAACAAGATTGCTTGACATGTTTAATACGTAATTAGAAATTAAATGTTAGTATATTTGATATGCTTAATCTAGATAACTTAGTAATCAAGAATGAATGAGCCACCAAGTCATCTGGTCATATGGGATAAGTATGGTTTAAAGGCCATGTCCTCCTATTCAGTGGGGATCTCTTATGGCGGTAGGAGTGCCACCATGAACTTATTCATTAAGATGAACAATAAAAAGATTTTAATGATTAAAATTATTTTAATTAAAAAATTAAATATGAGTGTATTTTAGATTAAATCTAAAAGGTTGATTTATAGTTTAATTTTTATTATATTTTATTTTCTATTTAAAACTAGCAATAGATTGCTGTTTGAGAAATGAGCCGATCTATTTCTGAAATGAGTCAACCCATTTAGAAAATAGAAAATAATTTTTTTTTAAAACTTAAAAACTATTTTTGAAATGCCGAACCTTGATCAATCAGTCCAAAAATTTAATTAAAAGAATTAAGTATTGTTCATAGGGTTTAGAATTATGAATTAAGATCCTAAGATAAAATCATAAGACTATCGATTAAAGGGTTTGATGAATTAGATCCATTAATTAGGTTAGACCTAAGATTAGTTAAAGAATAGATTAATTTAGAGTAATTGATCAAATCTAACTAAGTATTGAATTAGATTAGGTCTAGGACACTCTAGAATCAACTCCAATAGTTGTAGTTGGACAAGTTCATGTCTTTAACTAGACTAAGATGGACTTGATTCATGGCTATATGGTTAAGTCCAAAATTACTAGGTTGATCAGGTTAAACCTAATTATCCGATTGGTGTCTAAGGTAAGTTTGACAGTCTCGACCTATAATTTTTAATTAGGAGCTACTCGCACTGATTCGATCTTTGATGAGTTAATGGCATATCCCTTCCACTGATCTCACTTATCTGACCAACATGGTCGATTAGAATTTGATTAGATCATTTGATGATTCGGACTAACCCATGTCACTATGAATCAGTTTGACCGATTTCAATCAGTAAGACTGAATTAGGTGCCCATGGACTTAAATTGATCCTAACCCTAACATATTGACTTATTGAAATCAGTGGGATGGTTTGACTTGGTGAAATCAATAAAAAAAATTGGTCTGTATCTTTTCTATCTAAAATCACATATAATCTAATGATAGAAAATATGCAGGATTTCATGCATAGATTTCAAAACTTTTTTCAAAATATAGAGCAGTGGAAGACATAGATTAAACTATTTAATCTATAATATGTATGTAATCAAATTATAAAATCCTACATCAAGGATCTATAACATATTATGATGCAAATATAAATTTAAAATTAAATTAATCATAAGTGGTATTGATCACATTAATACCTAGATCTAGAATAATTCTAGATCTAATCCTAAATCGCATCTAGGTCACCAAGAGATCAGATCTCTTACCTTTGCACGGATCAAGAACTCTGCGATTGAATCTATTGTTATCTTTGAAGCCGCATATGTATCCAGCCTCTATAGGAGATCCACACGAACCTACAACATAGATCGGAGATTCATCGAATGAAGATCCACTCGAAGTGCTAGCTTCTTACGGATCTCTCCTAATGGTTAATCAAATATATGTTCTTCAGATTTCTTGGACAATCGAAGAGAT
The DNA here is from genome assembly GCA_006176705.1 of Cocos nucifera. Taxonomy (NCBI): domain Eukaryota; kingdom Viridiplantae; phylum Streptophyta; class Magnoliopsida; order Arecales; family Arecaceae; genus Cocos; species Cocos nucifera. Next base: position 111,599 of record QRFJ01003667.1, read on the forward strand.
GAAGAACATGAGGAGGAATGAGAGAGGAATCCAACCCTTGGATCTCTCAAAAATTAGAAAATAAAATCAAGAAAAAATAAATCCTAAGAGAAGATAAATTTTCTCCTTCAGGACATCAATGGTTGATATCCTGAAAACATCTCTATGCTAGGACAAGAGGAGACCTTCTTCTCTAGAATTTTTTCTAAGTTTCTAGATCTAAAATTTTTTATTTTATTAATACAAAAATCCCATAAAAATTAGAGAAGAATGGTTCTCCAAGAAATCCTGAGAAAACCTTTCTTCTCTTCTCCTTCTCTCATCAGGACATAATCAGATCATGTCCAAAAATTAACACCATGCCCCAATAACTTGGAGCACTCATCCCCACACCCAAATCCTCTCTCTCTCTCTCTCAAATTTTTATCATATAAAAATTATAAATAAAATAGAAAGAGAGAAACATAAAAGAAAAATATAAGAGAAGACAATCTTCTCTTACCTTGTCTCTTCAAGACATCAACCTTTGATATCTTAATTGAGGTCTCTTCTCCAAGAATCTTGCCACCACAAATCGTCCATGCCTTCTCCTCCTTCTTCTCTATTTTTTTATAATTTTTTTAGGATTTTTCACATCCTCAAACCATCTCATAAGAGGCGTCCACCTTTTATTGCAAGACTAGGTCAAAACCTAATCAAAGGAGGACTTCTATGGGGCGTCCAACTCTTGGATGCCCCTTCCACTTATTTTTTTGTGTAACCACTGATTCTCATGCACAAAACTAAGAGAAAAAGGGTTGAATAAGATAGAGGAGTGTGGGTAGAGTTGGCACACAAGGGAGGGAGGAGTTTGGGTCAAAGAAGACTCTTCCAAGTAAGAAATAATTTCCAACTTTCTTTTAATTTTGACCAAATCAAATTTAAATCTAATTCCTGAGATAGTGGGGTGCGAAAAATCATTTCTTCGGCATGGAAATCATAGAAAAAAAATCTATAATTAAAATATGGTGTGGACTTTCTTAGGCACAAGTGAAAGAGAGAGAGTCCCAGTCCAACTAGGACTTCTCTTATTTAATTAGGTTAAAATTACTTTAAATTTAATTTAAATTAGATTAAATATAATCTAATTAAGGATGATCTTAGTTTAACTAGAAGCTTAATTAAATTAGATTAAATCAAGATTTAAATTTGATTTAAATCCTAAGTCAATCAGGTGCACCCAAGTCTAGTCAAACAAGGAATTGTTCTTCCTCTGTAATTGGCTTATCCAATAAACCAATTAGACTTAATCTAATTAAATATAAATTAATTTTAATTAAATATAATTTAATTAGACTTAATCTCAGCTTGATTGCTCAATCAAATTAAGCCAATTAGCAATCTAATTCCTAATCGATCCTTCTGCAATACTTACATTTGTCAAACATCAATCGCATTGAATATTTGACCTTGAAATGATTCTCAATCATTGATTAACCATCCGATCAGATTACAAGCTCTAATATGTGTGATCCTATAAGTTTGAACCTAAGTCGATAGTATAGAAATCAATTTCTATACCAATCGAAGTTATCATCTAGCAATAATTTCCGACGTTCGGATAGATCGAATGTATGTAAAGCAACATTCTTAGAATCCTAGCCCATAGTTACCATATAATTCATCCCTTTGACCAATAATGCTCAAGACAACTTTGAGTATGCTATCAGCACTCAGACAAGTCATCGCTATTATGTCTTAAAATTTTGCAAATTTCATGACACCTCACAAGGATTACCCAGACCTAGATTTTGCTAAATTGAAACACAGCGAGTCATTCTCTTCCTGAAGTTAATCAGAAATGGTCAATCCCATCTTAACTCACACACTGACTCTACAAGTACTTGACTGTACTCAAAAATCTTCCATCAGCTATATTAGAAATACAGGCAGTCTAGCACCAAAGTATAGTGAGTTGCTCATAAGTCACCATGGCAATCTCAGATCGAAGGGATACTTATATCCATGGGCCTTAGCTAGCTACTTTTGATCGTAGAGTGCTACATTGATCACATTCAGTGCAGATATAGTCCTACATCTCACCTGGATGCCATACCAGTGTCTCCATACTACTTGGTTATGAGAACAACTAACGCATATGGCATACAATGATCTACACTCAATAAATTATTATCCTTATTAATAACTTATCATTTAGTCGTGAACAATTTAAGAACCATCCGATAAATCCTCCTTTATCGATTGATTATGATTCTAAGGACTTCGTCATAATTTAAAAGTTTATTTAAGAAAGATAGAACTTTTATGATGAAACTGTCAAATTACTATTATTATTAGATAATTCATATACTAATTCCAATCATCTACTACTTAGATGATTGATTTTAGGATACATTTTTCAACTACTTCCACTTGAAATAAAGTCAATCAGAATGATATCAAATATCCTATCTTCTACTTGAGTTCGTAGAACTCCTTAGTTTCGAGGCCTTAGCAAATAGATCGGTCAAGTTCTCTTTTTACGTCGATCCTCTAAAGATCGACATCACCCAGATCAAATATCTAAGATGAAAATGATGCAGAATATGCTGATCCTTTGGTTCTTTAGCCTGAGCTATGGCTCCAGTGCTACAATAGGACTGGACCATGGGTAGAGGGTGCCACTCCCAACCTGCTAATGAACTTTAGTAACTACACAGCTTACATGGCAACATCATATGCCACAATGTACTCTACATCACTAACTGAATAAGCTAAAATATCCTACTTGGAACCTTTCCAGCAGATTGCTCCTATAATTAGGGTATGAGTCGATATTTTCTTGTTGTCATCTTGTTCTGACTGAAATCAAAATATCTATATATTTTAAGTCCGTACTTCCATATTTGAGTCACTGGACCTTAGTATTTCTCAAATACTTAGAGATTGTCTATACAATCTTTTAGTGGCTTTTACTTGGATCAGACTGGTATCTGCTCACTACCTCTAGTGAGTATACCATGTCTAATCTCGTACATGGATAAATAAGATGATAGCTAAACCTTTATTCCTTGCAATGTTGGAATGCTATTCCTGATTAAGAGAATTTCATCCTCAAACATCACAAGAAATAACACTATAAAATATTTTGCCCAAAAATAAATGCAGAGAGTTTGTTAGATATGTGTGCCCTAAAAGTCAGATTGGTTGATACTTGTAATATACTTCTAAGAGCAAAATATAATTTTGATTATAAATAATAAAATAGATTATTTTTTATCATAGTGTATATTTGAAAGTGTCTGTGATATATTTCTTGAGTTAATGATAATGATAGTTCATAGTTTTAAGAGTTAAAAATTTAAGACATAAATTTTCATTATTAACTCATAAAATGCTTCCGACCATAGGATCATCATGAGGATGGTGATTGATCCAGAAGGTTGGTGTATGATTACTTCTTTAGGATAGATGAGTCTTGAGTCTACGGTGTAGAGACATCGAAGCGAGAGTACAGATACTCATTAGAGAATGAGGGCACTGAGCATGACCACCTCAAGCAGTCATGAGGAAGTCTACCTTCTCATTGATTACTGGCTCGAAGCTGCAATGGTGTGTCTAATTCTTTGACCTAAGGTGCATCGATAGTTCACTTTGAGGGTGTTATAGTTTGACTACACCGTAACTCAATCTTCTAGCCATTCATAATCCTAAGGTGTATGTTGGCTATAGCATATTCATTGTAGGAATTAGATTGCACCAATAGGAGATCTATCTACCTCAGTAGATGAGGAGCAGCCCTATGATGATTATGAGAATCAAGTCCATAAGCCAATGGCCATAGCAGAGTGAAATAATAGAAAGAGTTTCTATTAGGGTTTTCACATTGGACTTGAATCGAATGATTAATTCATATAATGGAAATTAGGGTTTGACGAGATCACCTTAACCCAAATCCGATCGGAGCTCAAGATAAAGAAACTTAATCATATAGGTAACTACACCGAGAGGTTTGCTTTCAATTCTAATGGATTGCCAATATATACTGCTAGGTGTCATTGGTAAATTTTGGGAGCAATTAGAATGATTTGGATGATCGATCATATTAGTTGTTTGAATCAAAAAAATTCTGATCCATCGGAAGGTATTTCGATGATGTCGATGATAGAGATCGCAACTTATTCCATTACCATATGAAACTGAATCTAACTGAATCATACAAATAAGGATTTAGATTTGGATATCATTAATTGGACTCATCCAGTTCAATTGATTTGAATAAGATTCAATTAGATTCAAGAAAATCATGCTAGCACATGATTGAGCCTAATGTTCTCCTTTAATAATCATTAAACCTTATCTCGACTGAGCCAAATGTGTTTGGGCTCACTCAAAAATCTTTACTTGATCTGACTGGAGCTTGTCCAGATCAGAAAAGAATTGTCTTAATTTATGAGATAAATTTGAGATAACATCTATCATTTTTGGTCACCTACTAAATCTTATTTTTGGACATTGGTCAAATATTGACCCTAGACACTTAGACATCTGTCCATGTGTCATGTGCCCATACGAGAGTACCTGGGGCCTTATCCTCCTACTAAAATGCAGATAGAAAGAGGATGCATGCCTAGGAAGGCGTGCACCCCATGAGGATAAAAGATGGAGTCCCATACAGATGGAACTCTAGGTTGCTTCAGGGGATTAAACTCTATGGCGCCAAGAAGTCTTGTTTGACCCAATCTTAGCACCACCTAAGGAGGATTTTGAGGATCTCTCATCTGATTGGATCAAATGATGTCATCCCACCAATCAAATTTAGATCTGATTGCACAAAGGGCTGTGATTGGCCAGGATGATGTGGTACTGCATGGCGCAGTAGGGTCTATATAAACCCTATCTACGCCTAGAATTTAATGCTTCTGCCTGCCACAAAGCCTCTCTCCCTCCTTCTCCATGCTACCCTCTGGTCCTCTCTATCCTCTCCACACCCAAGAGGTTTTGGGCATGAGTAAGATGCGATCCAAGCAAGTGAAAGGTGCCAGGAAAGGAAGAAGGCAGCACTGCTGTAAGAGACAACAGTTGTTCTTCAAAAGAAATTTTGAAGAGCTTCAAAATCAGATCTAAATCTAATTTTTAGAAGATTGATTGAGAAGGAGAAGATCTTCAGATCCTATCTGAATGGATACCGATAGAGGTCAGACGCTTGTGTGGCTACATCCAGAACCTCAAGCAAACATCAGGATCATCACAGGATAATTAGATTATCCAAAATAAAGATATAATTAAATTAGATTTAATTTTTATTTTTTTTATTTTTATTATCAGATCAATAAGATCAGATCTGAGGAGTCTCAAATCTGATTAGGATCTCAGAAATTTTTTTTTTAAAATATCCTTCTTGATCCAATCAGATCTGAACGAACCTGACCCATAAAACAAGACTTTTTCCTTCATTTGTCTTTGTTCATAACTAAGATATACATTCAGAATGTATGTTCAAACTCTGAGATGATACTCAAATGGGCTTTATAGGTCCTTACCTTTCCATCTACGTTACTCTGATCCTATTAAAAATCCATTCACACCCAATGGGTTTATTTCTTCAGGTGATCAACTAGTGTCCATACACTATTAATTTTCATAGACTTCAATTTGAATCATATAGCTCCAAGCCACTTCTTAGAATCAGACCACTGCACTGTATCCTTATAGGTGATCGGATCCTTATTGTTCTTATCGAGCTCAACATGATCGCCATTCCAGACCTAGACACTGAAGTATCTATCTGGCTAATGCAGTACTCTATCGAATCTCCTTAAAGATGACACTTTAATGGGCTCTGGATTTAATCTGATCAAATTTGATTCTGTAGGTTTATCAGATAACATTGGTTCTTTTCTATCAATCAAATTTTTACAAGTTCAACTTGATAGACATCAATTCCTTCTCTAAAGAACTCCTTTCCAAAAGAGATGCCCTACTGTTGATGAACATCTTATGTTCTTTAGCATAGCAGAATTAATAACCCTTAAACACTTATTGGACCAGGATCCAAGTTTATCTGTGTGCAAATATATGACATAGACTAATCAATTCCAAATCCAAAAGTGAGAGAGTTTAGGTCTACGTCCGATCCATATCCCATATGGAGTCAATGCAATAGATTAACTCAGTATAAATTTTCAGAGTAAAAAAATAGTCACAAGAGCACAACCCTGCAATAGGCAGACAAGTATATCCTATTATGGATTGAACCATGTCTAACAAAGTTCAATTTCTTCTTTTAAATACACTGTGTTCTAAAAAGAAATCCACTAAGAGAGAATCCTATTCTCTCCTAGATATGTCACAAACTCACTGGATAAGTATTTGCCTCCTCGATCTGATCGAAAAGTTTTAATACATTATCCAGTTTATTTTTTTTTCATTATTGAATCATTTAAACATTTTAAATGATTCATTCCAGACGTACCCATGCTCAGATAGATCGTCTGCAATGAAATATTAATATCTTCTTTTGGCACTTAAGTTCAAGATCCACATACATTACTATGTATGAGACTTAAAACGTTATTGGCTCCTTCACCTTTTCTAGTAAAAAGTGACTTTATCATCTTCCCAAGAAGACAAAATTCACTGGCTATCAATAATTCACAATCATTGATATCGAGATTTTCCACTCAAGCTAACCTGTTTATCCTATTCTTGTCAATATGACTAAGCCTGTAATGCCAAACATAGACATTCATGACATAATCTAACTAGGATGTGTATATTCCACTTACCTTAAGTCCTTGCAATGAATTGCATAAGACCACTAGTATCTAATACACAAGTAGTAGAATTACATACAGAGAAGTTTTAAGGTGTTATCATATAACATCTTTAATGAGCAACTTTTGCTCCTTTCTCTTGTTCAGCCTATTGTGGTCAAGGAAAGCAAGATAAATCTTCTTCCTATGACCCTATTTCAGACATTAGAAGTACTATGCCTGATTTGGATTAATCTTAGACTAATTATTTTGACTGGACTCAGAAACTTTAATATGAACCCATTCATATTACTGAACCAATATTCAACTTTCGATACTAATTATCGAAGTTGGGTCCATAAGTCTTCACTGTCTAATAGTGATAGAAGCAATTATGATTTAGCCTTAATAGAGAATAATGACCTATTGTATATGAATCATTTTAAGCCTAAAGACTTGGACTTTAGTCTAAAGGTTCTTCCACTATTTTATTCAAACTGATAGTCTCTATCTTTAATTCGAGGAATTATTTTAATTTTCTAGTAAGTACTAAAATCAACATAGACTGCACATGAGCCCAACTTTGGTTCGCCCACCCATGTACATCTAAGGGTATGTTCATAACCAATTATTTTTCTAAATAATTTTTAGTAATTTTAATTTTACCCTAGGCCCTGATTAGTTGGCTTTGGCCTTCTCAGAAAAGGGTCCAGTTAGGTCCAACCATTAACATGACCATACTTGGCGCATCTAACCAATGAATGATTAGATCCAACTTTGGTTAGCCAACCCAACCACCATTAGAGAGACACATCCAAGTCATCATATGATGGATGATAATTCCATTAGACAACAAGCACTAGGCCTTTGGGCCTCCAATGATTATTGAGTTAATGGACCCATTATCAAACACCTTAATGGGAGGTTATGACTCCATTATTCTCATAACTTTATCATTTTAAGGACCTAATAATTTTAGAAGATTTAAAGTATTAGTGATTTAAGGATAGAAAGGATATGGACCAATTTGCACCTACTGACTTCACCAAGTCAAGTCCTCCCACTGACTTTGTAAGTCACTGATGAGGACTAGGATCAATTATGGTCCATGGGCACCTAAATCAGTCTCACTGATTTTCTATGTGACATGAGTTAGCATGAATCAATGAGCAACTTAATCAAAAACTTGATTAACCACATTGGCCAGGTAAGTAAGATTGGTGGAAGGATCTACCAAAGCTTGCCTTAGACACCATCAAAAATGGTCAGGTAAGTAGGCTGCCAATTAAAAACCACCAATCTGAGATGTCAGACTTACCTTAGACACCAATTGGTTTGTCAGTTTTGATTTGATCTGCCCAAAGGCTCGGGCTCGACCACTGAGCCACGATCAGCATCCATTTGTTAGATGTATGGACTTTGATCAACTACAACTATTGAAGTGATCTATAGAAATGATCTAATCCTAATTAACTATTAATTAGGTTTGATCAATTTTTTAACTATGTCAATATTTAATCTAATCCTAGGTCTAATCCAGTTAAGGATCTGATCAAAGCTAACCCATTTTTCTTTAACCCATGTATTATGAAATTATCTTAGGATCTTCCAATCATAAACCTAGATTCTAAACAATCACTTAATTCTCAATTAAGTTCAATTCTTATGGGTTTAGATTTATGAAATCTCAGAACTAGTTTCTGATTTTATTATTTAAAATATTTTTAAATTATATTGAATCATATTCAATATATAGTTTTTATCTAATTTGTTTTATTATTTAGATCATGTCCTAGGATTTCAAATTTAGGATTTTGCAAAAAATAAGTTCATGATTTAATTTTTATAAAATAAATATGTCATACATATATATTCTAGATTCAAAATAAAAATTACATATCAACATATGCAATAAGAGGATCTAGATCTAAACATAAAATACATCATGTGGATCAAATCATAAACTATTTAAAATTAAATTTAAAATATAAAAATAAATTATAAATTACTTTAAATCTTATCTAACATATTTATGACTTAGATTTCTCAGATTAGCACATACTAGGATAATCTTTTCACTGTAAGGGGTAAACGTTACAGCAGGACAACCTTATGGTAGTATGTATAATCTTGATATTATTTAGATCTAATTTAAATAATTTAAAATAGATCTAATATCTATTAAATTTTAGATTTAAATTAAAAAATTAAATCATAATTTTTTTTAGATCTAATCTAAATAATTCATGATTTAGATTTAGATCAGCACATACTAGGACAACCTTTTCATTATGAGGGGTTAATCTTACAACAAGACAACCTTATGGAAGTATGTGCAATATTTAATTAACATTAATTTTTATATTTAATCTAAAGTATATATAAATATTTTATAATAGAACCTAGATGCTCTGATACCATAGATAGAAAACATACAGGATTTTATGCATAGATTTTAAAACTTTTTCAAAATGTAGAGCAGCGGAAGACATAGATTAAACTATTTAATCTATGATATGTATGTAATCAAATTATAAAACCCTACATCAAGGATCTATAATATATTATGATATAAATATAAATCTAAAATTAAATTAATCATAAGTAGTATTGATCACATCAATACCTAGATCTAGAACAATGCTAGATCTAATCCTAGATCGCATCTAGGTCACCAAGAGATCAAATCTATTATCTTTGCACAGGTCGAGAACTCCACGATTGAATTTGTTATTATCTTTAGAGCCGCACATATGTCTGGCCTCTATAGGTGATCCATACGAACCTGCAATATAGATCGGAGATTCGTCGAATGAAGATCCATTCGAAGTGCTAGCTTCTCGCGAATCCCTTCTGATGGTTAATCAAATACATGTTCTTCGGATCTCTTGGATAATCGAAGAGATGAAGAACATGAGGAGGAATGAGAGAGGAATCTAACCCTTAGATCTCTCAAAAATCAAAAAATAAAATCAAGGAAAAATAAATCCTAAGAGAAGATAAATCTTCTCTTTCAGGACATCAATGGTTGATGTCTTGAAAACATCTCTATGCTAGGACAAGAGGAGACCTTCTCCTCTAGAATTTTTCTTAAGTTTCTAGATCTAAGATTTTTAATTTTATTAATACAAAAATCCCATAAAAATTAGAGAGAAATGGTTCTCCAAGAAATCCTAAGAGAAGACCTTTCTTCTCTTCTCCTTCTCTTATCAGGACATGATCAGATCATGTTCAAAAATTAACACCATGCCCCAACAACTTGAAGCACTCATCCCCACACCCAAATCCTCTCTCTATCTCATATTTTTATCATATAAAATTATAAATAAAATAGAAAGAGAGAAACATAAAAGAAAAATATAAGAGAAGATAATCTTCTCTTACCTTGTCTCTTCAAGACATCAACCTTTGATGTCTTAATTGAGGGCTCTTCTCCAAGAATCTTACCATCACAAATCCTCCATACCTTCTCCTCATTCTCTTTTAATTTTTTATAATTTTTTTAGAATTTTTTACATCATCAAACCATCTTATAAGAGGTGTCCATCTTTTATTGCAAGACTTGGTCAAAATCTAGTCAAAGAAGGACTTCTATGAGTTGGACGCCCCTCCCACTTATTTTTTCATGTAACCAATAATTCTCATGCATAAAACCAAGGAAAAAAGGATCGAATAAGATAGAGGGGTGTGGGTAGAGTTGGCGCACAAGGGAGGGAGGAGTTTGGGTTAAAGAAGACTCTTCCAAGTAGGAAACAATTTCTAACTTTCTTCTAATTTTGATCAAATCAAATTTAAATCTAATTCTTGAGATAATGGGATGTGAAAAATCATTTCTTAGGCATGCAAATCATAAAAAAAAATTAGAATTAAAATATGGTGTGGGCTTTCTTAAGGGCAAGTGAAAAAGAGAGAGTCCCAGTCCAACTAGGACTCCTCTTATTTGACTAGATCAAAATTATTTTAAATTCTATTTAAATTAGATTAAATATAATCCAATTAAGAGTGATACTAGTCCAACTAGAAGCCTAATTAAATTAAATTAAATTAAGATTTAAATTTAATTTAAATCCTATGTCAAGCAGGTGCACCCAAGTCCTAGTCATACAAGAAATTATTCTTTCCTTGCAATTAGCTTGTCCAATAAAATAATTAAACTTAATCTAATTAAATCTAAATCAATTCTAATTAAATCTAACTCAATTAGACTTGATCTCAGTCTAATTGCTCAATCAAATTGAGTCAATTAGCAATCCAATTGCTAATTGATCCTCCTACAATACTTGCATTTGGTCAAACATCAATCATATTGATTGTTTAAGCTCGAAACGATTCTCAATCATCGATTAACTATCCGATGAGGTTACAAGCTCTAATGTATGTGATCTCATAGATTTGAACCTAAGTCGGTAGTACAGGAATTAATTTTTATACCAATCGAAGTTACCATCTAGCAATGATTCCCGACGTCCGGATAGGTCGAATGTATGCAAAGCAACATTCTTAGAACCCTAACCCATGGTTACCATATAATTCATTCCTTTGATCAATAATTCTCAAGATGACTTCGAGTATGCTGTCAGCACTCATACAAGTCATCACTACTGTGTCTCAAAATTTTGCAAATTCCGTAACACCTCACGAGGATTACCCAGGCTAGGTTTTGCTAAATTGAAACACAGTGAGTCATTCTCTTTTTGAAGTTAATTAGGAGTGATCAATCTCATCTTGACTCACACACCGACTCTATAAGTACTTAACTATATCCAAAAATCTTCCGTCACCTATATTTGAAATACAGGCAGTCCAGCATCAAAGTACAGTGAGTTGCTCGCAAGTTATCATGGCGATCTCAGATCGGAGGGATACTTATACCCATTAACCTTAGCTAGCTACTTTTGATAGTAGAGTGATACATTGATCATGTTCAGTATAGATGTACTACTATATCTCACCTGGATGCCATTTCAGTGTCTCCACACTACTTGGTTATAAGGACAACCAACGCATATGGCATACAGCGACCTACACTCGATAAGTTATCATCCTTATTAATAACTTATCATTTGATCATGAATAATTTAAGAACCATCTGATAAATTCTTTTTTATCAATTGATTATAGTTCTAAGAACTTTATCATAATTTAGGAGTTCATTTAAGAAAGATAAAACTTTTATGATGAAACAGTCAAATTACTATTATTATTAGATAATTCATATACTAATTTTAATCATCTACTACTTAGATGATTGGCTTTAGGACATATTTTCTAATATCTAAATCCTCTAAATTATTAGGTCCTTAAAATTACTAAGTTATGGGGATAACTAAGTCATAGCCTCTCATTAAGGTGAATAGTAATGAGTCCAATCTTTCGGATAGACATTGAAGGTGTCTTACACTTGGTGTTCATTTGGATATTAAAATTGCTATCCATCATATGATGATTAGATCGCACTCTCTTAATGATGATCAGGTTAGCCAGAGCTTTCCTCGGGCCTGGTTATCATTAGTTTGATGCACCGAAGTCAATCATGTTAATGGTTGGACCTAACCAGACCTTTTTAGTGGAGACCATAGCCTACTGATTTGGCATCTGAGGTAAAACCTAAATACTAAAAATTATTTTAAAAAATAATTAATTATGAACCTACCTGTAGATGCACATGGATTAGCCAAAGCTTTCCTTGGGCACGTATGTAGTCTATATGGATTCTAATACCTGCTAAGGAGTTAGTGTAATTCCTCGAATTAGAGGTAGAGGCTATCAATTCGTTAAAAATAGTGAAAGAATCTTTAGACTAAAGTCCAAGTCTTTAGGATTAATTAATTCAAGTACTAATAAGATTTCATATTTTTCTTTCAGATAATTAAAATGGCTAGAGTTAGTCTGCTCCATTCACTATTGGATAGTGGGGCAAGTGCTTAGGACCTAAGAACAAGAAGTCTAGTGTTGACCCTAATTAGGCAGACCTAGAGAGGAATGGTCCTCTTGATCCAAATAGGTTGAATAGTAGAAATCAGTAAGTGATTGTTGGTCAAGGCTATTATATGATAACATCTTACAATTTCTCTATATGTGATACATCTACTTGGGTATTAGATACTGAGAGTCTGATTCATATATGCAATTCATTGCATGGACTTCAAATTGATAGAAAATTTGAGAATGATGATAGATTTCTTAATATTGAGGATGGAAGTCAAGTTTCAGTCCTAGCATTGAAAACTCTTGAACTATTTTTTAAAATAATAATATCATTTTAAGTAACTATTACTATTGTCCATCTTTTATGTTGAACATAATATCCATTAGGCTTTTGGCCCAAGATGGTTATAATTTATCAATAAAGAGACATTATTACGATATCATTATGAATGATGTCACAATAATGCAAGGACAATTAAGAAATAATATTTATATTTTATCATAGTCTATTGGTATAATATACACGTCGAAAAAACGATCAAAACTAGATAATGTCACTAATGCTTATCTTTGGTACTATAGGCTCGATCATATAAATAAGAATAGGATTAACAGGTTAGTCAAGGAGCGTATCCTTGATATTGATGATTGTGAATCATTGAATATCTGTGAGTTCTGTCTTCTTAGTAAGATGACCAAATCACCTTTTACTAGAAAGGATGAGCAGATCACTGAGCTTCTAGGTCTAGTACATACTAATGTATGTGGACCTATGAACACATGTGCTAAAGGTGGGTTTTACTACTTTATTATATTTACTGATGACCTATCTAGGTATGGGTACATCTATCTTATGAAGAGTAAATCCAATTCGTTTGAAATATTCAAATGATATCAAAATGAGATAGAAAAATAACTTGAAAAGAGTATTAAAATTCTTCAATCTGACCAAGAAGGTGAAAGTCTTTTCAATAAATTTTTGACATATCTAGGAAAGAATTGGATTTTCTCACAATAGACCCCTCCTGAAATACCACAATATAATGGTATATCTGAAAGGAAGAATTGAACCTTGTTGGATATGGTTCGGTCCATGATGGAGTTTACAAGTCTGCCGATTTTATTTTGGGGTTATGCACTAGAAACTACCTATTTTATTTTAAATAATATTTCGAGTAAGTCTATTGCAAAGACTCCATATGAGATATGGACTGAGCGTAAGCCGACACTCTCTCACTTTAGGATTTGGGGATGTCCGGCTTATGTTAAACATTTGCAGTCGGAAAAGCTTGGATCTAGATCCAATAAATGTCTGTTCATAGGATATCCTAAGAAAACTAGGGGTTATTACTTCTACTTTGCTGAAGAACAAAAGGTGTTCATCAGTAATAGAGCAATCTTTTTGGAAAAGAAGTTCCTTAGTGAAGGAACAGCTGCCTCTAATGTTTAACTTTGATAAGTGGTAAAAATATACTAATAAAAGTATTAAATTATAAAATAAATTAATCTATTTCTTTAGAAATTAATATTTTTATTAATCTTATGCAGGAAAGAAGGCCACCAATGTGAAGATCTTATTTTTCTGGTTCAGATGAAATAAATTTCAGGCAAAATGGACTTCAAACGAGCCTAAAATTAAATTTCAAAAAAAAAATGTCGACGCAACGCTGACGTCAGCATTTTTCGCGGCGCACGATGGACCATCTGAAGGGTATTTCGAGAATTTCACAATAAGAGGCATGCTCTGATTGGCTGAAGAATGTGGTGGTCCATGCAACATCGGGCTCGCGCATGATCCACGGAGGGCAATTTAGGAATTTTGTCTGATCCAACGGGCGGCATTCACTGAAACTCGATCGGACGGTCGAAATGAAGGTGCTGATGGATGGCATCCGCAGCTCCCGATCGAGATCCAATGGATGAGATTCATCTCGACGATAAACTAAAGATCAGAAGCCTTCTTTCTACGCGATCGAACCGCCCAGATTAAATCTAAAGGTTAATCCAACGGCTGGCATTTAATCCGACTTGATCTGGGTTATTTTAAGAGGTTTTTTAGTGGTTTTTGGACTGTTTGATCAACATCTAACGGCCAAAATTATCCAGATCTTAATTTAAGTTTTTTTGGGAGTCTTAAACCTAGTTTTTGATGGATTTTGGGAGAAAATCAAACTCTTTATCTATAAAAAGAGTTTATTATCGTGAAAAGAGAGAGAGAGAGAGAGAGACAGAGAGAGACGGGGAGAAAAAGAGAGAGGGAGAAAAAGAGAGAGAGAGAAAGAGAGAGGAGAGAGTTAGAAAAAGAAGAGTGATTTGTAAGAAAATCAAAAAGAATTTTTGATTTTTTTCGATGATCAAGACATCGATCAAGGAGCCTCTTCTTCTTCGCCAAGTTCTCCACATCAAGAGCAGCAGACAATCAATTTCAGCAATCAAACAGTCTAATTTCTCTATGCTTTTTATTTTATTTGCTATTTTTGAACTTGTTATCATGAACTAAATTTTTTTTTACTAAGGCTAAGGTGTAGCCACTCTTTTGATGCAATATTCAGTGTGATTTATTTTTAAATTTTATTCATGAGGAGTATATAAATCTGATCTTAATGCTTTTAGATTACTGGCCATCTTCTAATTGATCTGATGAACATAGATGTTACGGACCAAGTACATCTATGTTAATGCTTCTTGATTATATACCTTGTATTATGAATCAAATTAGAATTCATATGCATGCGGGAATTTTAGTGCGCTTTGGACGCAGCGTATTTTAATTAGAGGGTTTCACAAAACCTAATGCATTAATATTTATTTAAATTACACCTGGACCAAAGGATAATTAATAAATATTAATAGTTTTGCTATGCCTGGACCAAAGGATAGTGAATAAATTAGGAGACTCCACCGTCACATGAAATAAAATTAATCTAAAAATCTGAATATTGTATTGACTGAGTTGGTGAACCGATTGCCTTAGTAATCCATTGCTCTTGAGTTTAAAACCCTAATAATTTACACTCTCTCTATTTTCTTAAAAACTTTTAATTATTTTTTTATTTTATTCTTTAATTTCTTATTCTCATAAATCGATCTTCTAAATAAAGCATAGGAAAGAGCTTTTCAGTACTTATTTTTCAATCCTCTAGGGATGATACTCTACTCATTCACTTTATTACTTGATCGACTGGTGCACTTGCCATAGCTATAAATTAGCACGCATCAAGTTTTTGGCACCGTTGCCGGGGATTGTGTCTAAAACAATATTAAAATTTTGATCCTAGCTTTACTTTAGAAATTTATTTTTAATTTTTATTTTTTAAAAAAAAAAAATTTTCAGTGCATGACACGTACTGGACATAGTAACTTACTACCTTTAGATCCAGAAATTGAAAGGACTATTAGAAGACTACAACAAGAGAGAAACATGGCAGCTGAAGATCCTAACGACATCAATCTAGGATTGGATATGGCGACTGAAGGACAGCATGAAGCTATTCGACCAGTACATCGTCCATTAAATGATTACATCACACCATCTGTAGCCGATGCAGCTTCGAGCATCAGGAGACCGCCTGTACGAGCAAACAACTTCGAAATAAAATCGGCGATGATCCAGATGATTCAATCAACTGTCCAATTCAGTGGACACATGCATGATGATCCGAATGCCCATATTTCTAATTTTCTTGAACTTTGTGATACTTTTAAAATTAATGGGGTGTCGGATGATGCTATTAGATTAAGGTTATTTCCTTTCTCTTTATGGGATAAAGCTAAAAAGTTGGCTTCATTCTCTTCCTGCAGGTTCTATCACAACTTGGGATGTCCTAGCCCAAAAATTCTTAGCCAAGTACTTTCCACCTTCCAAGACTGCTAAGATGCGCAACGATATCACTTCTTTTATGCAGATGGACATGGAGACACTATATGAGGCTTGGGAGCATTTCAAAGAATTGCTGAGGAGATGTCCACATCATCAACTACCCGTATGGCTTCAGGTACAAACTTTCTATAATGGTTTATCTCCTACTAATCGTTCTATGATTGATGCAGCAGCAGGAGGAACCATTAATCAAAAAATGGAGGAAGAAGCTTTCGATCTGATCGATGAGATGGCATCAAATAGCTATCAATGGCAGACAGAGCGCATGATGCCAAAAAGACTAGCAGCTGTGCAGGGAGTAGATTGCGTGCCAACCTTACTAGCTGAAATTGCAGCCCTTAGAGCCGAAGTCAACAACTTAAAGGGAACAGCTATGCATATTCAGAGCATTACTTATGACCTATGTGGAGGAGGACACGATACGAGCAATTGCCAGATAGGTAATCCTTTTGCTAAAACAACTGATACAGCTAATTATATTGGTAATTTTTTTAGGCCGCAACAAAACAATCCCTACTCCAACACATACAATCAAGGGTGGAGGCAGCACCCAAATTTCTCATGGAGCAATCAAAATGCAGCACAACAGCCACCCCCGGGATTCCAAGTACCTGAAAAGAAGTCCAACATGGAAGAGCTGATGGTCAAATTTATGCAAAACCAAGAAGCAACTATAAAAAATTTGGAAGCCAAACTTAGGCAGGACCAAACAGCAGCAATTCGAAACTTGGAGATGCAAATAGGTCAAATGGCTAAGATAATCTTCGAGAGACCTCAAGGATCCTTGCCAAGCAATACGGAGACAAATCCAAGGGAGCAAGTCAATGCTATCACCCTAAGAAGTGGTACAAAGCTGGAGGAGCCACATCAGAAGAATGAGACTGAAGAGCCAACTACAAATAAGGAACCATCAACTCAAAATTCGTCAGTCACCAAAACAACCAGCAGATGGATGGTCTCCAGGTATACGATTTGCCTGATCCAAATGTGAAGCCCTACGTGCCGCCACTACCATTCCCAGAGAGACAAATACAGCATCCAGATAAGGAATTTTCTAACTTTTTCAAAATTTTAAAGAATTTACATATTAATATTCCTTTTGTAGATGCTATTACTCAAATGCCCAGGTATGCCAAGTTTCTCAAAGAAATCTTAACAAATAAGAAAAAGCTGAAGGAGCATGAGAGAATAAATTTGAATGAAGAATGCTCAGCAATACTTCAAAATAAATTACCACAGAAGCTAAAAGATCCAGGGAGTTTTACTATCCCCTGCATTATTGGTGATTGTAGTTTTGATAAAGTTTTATGTGATTTAGGAGCAAGCATTAATCTCATGCCTTTTTCTATTTTCAGGAAGCTGGGTCTAGGAGAACCAAAGCCTACCACTATTACTCTTCAATTAGCCGACAGATCCATTAAATATCCAAGAGGTATAGTGGAGGATGTCTTGGTAAAGGTAAACAAGTTTATTTTCCCTATTGATTTTATTGTTCTTGATATGGAAGAAGATTATGATGTACCCCTTATTTTAGGGAGACCCTTTTTAGCTACTGGAGGAGCTTTAATAGATGTTCAACAAGAAAAATTAATTCTTAGAGTCCAAGACGAACAAGTTACTTTTAATGTTTTCAAAGATACTAAACATCCTGATGATAATCAAACTTATTTTCTAATTGATATTATTGACAATCCATTATATGAGAATTCTGTAGAAAATAGGTTTGAGACTATAAAAGTGAGCAATGTCAAATTGAAAGAGGATTCGATCAAACATGAAAGTATTCCAATTGAAGTGGCACCAGATTGATCCACTTTAGAACTCAAAGAAAGTCAAGCTGAAGACTATAAATCAGAACTACTAGATAGGTTGTTTCTTTTCTTTTTAGTTTTGATCATTTTTCTTTTCTTTTATTTTTCAAGTAATTTATTGTTGCTCTTTTACTGCTCTGGTGTGTATATTTTCAATTTTGCAGAAAAATCAATGAGAAGCTCAAGCAAAATTTCAAAGCTCCAAAGAACCAGACTGAACCAAATCAGGTGTATTCCTTCCTATCCTTTATTGCACTCTTTATTTTTCTTTCTCCTTTAAGATAATGTAGAATAATTAAAAAATAAAAATAAAAAAACCATGTGTCAAGAAGAAAATCTTGAGCAAGATAAACTGGATAAGTGATAAAAGATAGAATTATTTGCTAATGAATGTAATGAGTTAAAGAAGTAGATTAGTTGGTCAACTTTTAGCAGCCTACTTAGGTCATTAAAAGACTATTAGCACTTTTTATTGCACATGCACACTAACAAGGCAAAGTAGGTATTGATTATAAGGCCAACTGAGGATTCAATTATCACTGAAAATTGATAATTAATATACATTCTAATCAAAGAAACTTGAATTTAAGGAAAGAGCTACCTGCCTATAAATAAAGTGCAAAAGACAGAGTATATGTGGATTGCCCAAAGCCTAGTAACTGGGTCTCTGCACCTAGGTCAAGTATGAAAATTCACGTAAAATGGTGAAGGAAAGGCCAGGATGCTCAGCACAAAAAAAAAAAAAAAAAAAAAAAAAGGCAGTGTGAAAGCTACCTTAATTCATGAGTATAAAATTGAGAATGTATAGAAAATTGACCAAAATAGGTGATAAGAGAAGATACTTTTGTTCTTTTAATTTAATACTGAAATGCTAAAGTTAGTCATCACGAACATAAGTGCTATAGATCTTTGATGTACTCTAAGAAAGTTTTTAATTGTATTGACTGAAAAATTTGCTTCTGAAGCTCAATGCTTAGTTAGCAGTATTTTCTAAACTTTTTGACCTTTAATCCTAGATTTTATCTTTGTGATGGATAATCTTATTGAAACATGGTATTAAATAAAACATTGCTAAGGGACTAGCAATGACTAAGTTGGGGGGGTGATAAATAGTAAAAATATACTAATAAAAGTATTAAATTATAAAATAAATTAATATATTTCTTTAGAAATTAATACTTTTATTAATCTTATGTAGGAAAGAAGGCCACCAATGTGAAGATCTTATTTTTTTGGTTTAGATGAAATAAATTTCAGGCAAAACGGACTTCAAACAAGCCCAGAATTAAATTTCAAAAAAAAAAAAATTCCCGATGCAACGCTGACGTCAGGATGACGTCAGCATTTTTCATGGCGTACGATGGACCATCTGAAGGATATTTCGAGAATTTCACAACAAGAGGCATGCTCTAATTGGCTAAAGAATGCAGCAGTCCACGCAACACCAAGCTCGTGCATGGTCCATAGAGGGCAATTTAGGAATTTTGTCTGATCCAACGGGCGGCACACTGAAACTCGATCGAAGGGCCGAAATGAAGGAGCTGATGGATAGCATTCGCAGCTCCCGATTGAGATCCAATGGCTGAGATTCATTCTGATGGTAAACTAAAGATCAGAAGCCTTCTTTCTACGCGATCGAAGGGCCCAGATTAAATCTAAAGGTTGATCCAATGGCTGGCATTAAATCCGACTTGATTTGGGTTATTTTAAGAGGTTTTTTAGTGGTTTTTGGATCATTTGATCAACATCTAACGGTCAGAATTATCCAGATCTTAATTTGAATTGTTTTGGGAGTCTTAAACCTTGTTTTTGATGGATTTTGGGGGGGAAATCAAACTCTTTATCTATAAAAAGAGTTTGTTGTCGTGAAAAAAAAAAGAGAGAGAGAGACAAAGAGAGAGATGGGGAGAAAGAGAGAGAGGGAGAAAGAGAGAGAGAGAGAAAGAGAGAGGAGAGAGGTAGAAAGAGAAGAGTGATTTGTAAGAAAATCAAAAAGGATTTTTGATTTTTTTCGACGATCAAGACATCGATTAAGGAGCCTCTTCATCTTCGCCAAGTTCTCCACATCAAGAGCAGCAGACAATCAATTTCAGCAATCAAACAGTCTAATTTTTCTATGCTTTTTATTTTATTTGCTATTTTTGAACTTGTTATCATGAACTAAATTTTCTTTTACTAAGGCTAAGGTGTAGCCACTCTTTTGATGCAATATTCAGTATGATTTATTTTTAAATTTTATTCATGAGGAGTATATAAATCTGATCTTAATGCTTTTAGATTACTGGCCATCTTCTAATTGATCTGATGAACATAGATGTTACGGACCAAGTACATCTATGTTAATGCTTCTTGATTATATACCTTGTATTATGAATCAAATTAGAATTCATATGCATGTGGAAATTTTAGTGCGCTTTGGACGCAGCATATTTTAATTAGAGGGTTTCACAAAACCTAATGCATTAATATTTATTTAAATTACACCTGGACCAAAGGGTAATTAATAAATATTTATAGTTTTGCTATGCCTGGACCAAAGGGTAGTGAATAAATTAGGAGACTCTACCGTCACATAAAATAAAATTAATCTAAAAACCTGAATATTGTATTGACTAAGTTGGTGAACCGATTGCCTTAGTAACACATTACTCTTGAGTTTAAAATCCTAATAATTTACACTCTCTCTATTTTCTTAAAAACTTTTAATTATTTCTTTATTTTGTTCTTTAATTTTTTTATTCTCATAAATTGATCTTCTAAATAAAGCATAGGAAAGAGCTTTTCAGTACTTGTTTTCCAATCCTCTAGGGACGATACTCTACTCATTCACTTTATTACTTGATCGACTGGTGCACTTGCTATAGCTATAAATTAGCACGCATTAAACTTAATGAAGTTTGATAGGTGGAAGAACCAACACATTCTAGTGAACCTACAGAACTAGATTTGATAAGATCAAATCTAGAGCCTATTGAAATAGCACCAAGAAAATCAGATAGAGTACCACGTCAACTAGATAAATACTATGATTTTTTGGTCTGGAATGGTGATCCTATCAAACTCGATGAGAATGATGAGGATCCAATCATCTATATGGATGCCATGCAGAGGTCTGACTCCGATAAGTGGCTGGAAGCCATAAAATCCAAAATGGAGTCCGTGAAGGTCAATAGTGTATGGACACTAATTGATCCACTTGAAGGGATAAAATTCATTGGATGTAAGTAGATTTTCAAAAGAAAATGGAGCGTAAATGGGAAGATGGAGATCTATAAAGCCCATCTGATTGCTAAGGAATATCGTCAGTGTTATGGTATTGACTATGATGAGATATTTTTTCTAGTGGCAATGCTCAAATCTATTCAGATCATACTTACGATAGTAGCATACCTAGACTATGAGATCTGACAAATGAATATAAAAATAGCTTTCCTAAATAGAGAGCTAGATGAAGAGGTGTATATGATACAGTCTGAGGGTTTCACATCCACAGATGAGTCTAAGATGTACAGAATTTAAAGATCCATCTATGGATTGAAGCAGGCATCGTGGAGTTGAAACATGCATTTTGATAAAATAATCAGAACGTATAGCTTCGTTAAGAATGGAGAAGAATCCTGCATGTATAAATTGGCCGATGGTTCTATTGTTGTATTTCTTATACTGTATGTTGATGATATTCTTTTAATCAAAAATGACATTCCTGCATTATAGGGAATAAAGGTTTGGCTGTCGTTTCAATTCTTCATGAAAAACTTGGAAGAAGCTTCCTACATCCTAGGGATAAAGATCTATAGAGATAGATCTAAAAGATTGCTAGGATTATCCTAGTCCATGTACATTAATACCATGCTAAAGATGTTCAGCATGGAGAATTCTAAGAAGGGCTATCTTCCGATAGGCCATGGAATTTCGCCCTCGAAGAGGAATTATCCGACAACTCCTTAAAAGAAAGTGCGTATAAGTAGAATACCATATGCTTTGACAGTGGATTCTATTATGTACGCCATGATGTGTACAAGATCAGACGTGGCATACTCACTAGGAATAGTGAACAGATACCAGTCTAACCCAAGTGAGAATTACTGAAAGGTTGTGAAGACAATCCTAAAGTATTTGAAAAATATCAAGGACTAGTGACTCATCTATGGAGATACTGAGTTGAAACTTATGGGATATATTGATTTTAATTTTCAATCAGATCATGATGATAGCAAAAGTGTGTCAAGTTTTATGTTTATCCTAAATGGTGGAGCGGTCTGCTGGAAGAGTTTCAAGTAGCACACTATAGCCAATTCCATGTGCGAGGTGGAGTATGTTACGGCATCTGATGCTGCGAAGAAAGTTGTATGGATGCGAAAGTTCATCAGTGAGTTGGGAGTAGCACCCTCCTTGGAAGGTCTGATTCTGCTATACTGTGACAGCACTAGAGCCATAGCTCAAGCGAAGGAGTCGAAGGCACAACAATGCACCAAACATATTCTACATCGCTACCACCTTGTACGAGAAATTATAGAGTAAGGTGACATCGAGCTTCAGAAGATCAATGGAAAGGAGAACGTGGCCGACCCCTTTACTAAAGCTCTAGGAATCAAAGAGTTCGATAATCAAAAATGAAAGATGGATATTCGATACTGTTTTGAGTGGCTTTAGTCTAAGTGGGAGTTGTTGGGAATTGTATCCTAAAGCCAATCATCTAGATTGTAGAAGATTGAGCTAAATATAATTATACTTAAATTATTAATAAATAAAATTATTATTTTGGTTTTTTCATCATTTTGTGCATCTTTCTATAATAAACTCTTCTATGATGAAATCCTTAAGACTATTTAGACTCGACAAAGAAGGATTTATCGTTTAGTCCTCAAACATGTTCACAATCAAATGATTCGTTGTTATCCAGGACGACAATGTATCGAGTGTAGGTCATTATGTGCCATAAGTATTGGTTGTTCTCTTAACCAAAAAATATGGAGATACTGTTATGGCATGCAGGTAAAGCATAGGGATACATTTTACTGAACGTGATCCAACTGTAGAGCTTTCTACTACCAAGAGTTGCTCGCAAAGGATATGGGTATAAATGTCCCTTAGACTTGAGATCACCATGGTAATCTATAAGCAATTCACTACACTTAGGTATCGGACTATCTGAATTTCTAATTCAATGATGGAAGGCTACTGAGTGCAGTCAAGTACTTGACTTATCGGTGTATGAGTCAAAATGGGATTGACCCCTCCAAGTGTTGGAGCAAGTGCATTATTGTATTTCAATTTAGCAAATCCTCAGTCAGGATGGTCCATGTGATGAATACTGAGTTTTGAAATACACTATGGATGAATTTTAGGCTTGACAGTAAATCTTATATCATTCTTTGAGCATTAAGGTCAAGGGGATAAATTATACATTAACCATATGCCACAGGTTTGTCATTATTGCATTATGACTTTTCGACCTATCCGAACGTCGGGTACCATTGCTAGATGGTCACATTGATTGGTATAAAAAATTGGTTCCTATGCTACCGGCTAAGGATTCAAACCTATGGGGTCACACATAATAGGAGTTTCTATCTGATCTGATGGCTGATATTGAGTTTCGATGACCTAGGACTCTATGGTCAAGAGTCCCACTAGACTGGGACTCTGTGACCAAGAGTCCCACTCGACTAGGACTATGAGTTCTTCATGTCCGAAGCTCTCTGATCGAGAGTCCTGATGACTTGGGACTCTATGGTCAAGAGTTCCACTGGACTGGAACACTATGACCAAGAGTCCTAGTGGACTGAGACTTTGAGTCCTACTCATTTGGAACTCTCTGATCAAGAGTCCCACTGGTCTGAGACTCTATGATCGCGAGTTCGATTCGTTTGAAACACTGGGTTCAAGAATTCTACTAGTTTGGGACTCTTCAGGAGTTTCATGTTGATGAAACTCTATTGCCCAGACATCCATCCGATTGGGACTCTATATTTATTGAAGGATTAATTAGCAATTTGATTACTAATTAGCTCAATTTGATTGAGCAATGAGGATTCGATTAAGTTCAATTGAATTTGATTCGAATGGGTTTGATCCGATCAGGTCATGAGATGACCTAATCACTAAGGAACATTCGATCCTGATTTGATCAAAATCTGGATCTAATTAATTTTTAATTTAATTAAAATTTATTAGTTTGAATTAAGCCTAATTTGGTTGGATTAAAGTTGGTCTAATTGGTTTAAATTAATTGATTTGGTTGAAACCAATTAGGATCAAGTCAAATGAGATTTGATTTTAAATTTTCCCTAGCACCCACCATATTTGACTTTTCCACCTTGACCCACATCCTCCTCTGATTTTTTGCATGAGATTTTTCATGTAGAAATGAATGTGCACCCTTCCTCTCTTCTATCTTTGACCTGGTCTAAGGGTTGGACCAATTCAAACTAAGTTGAATTTTGAATTCAACTTGATTGGTTTGAAATTTGAAAAACCTAATCTCTTCCTTATCTCCATGTCCCTAAACTTTTTATCACACATTTTTTTTTTGGTGATTTCTGATAGAGGGCAAGTAGAAGGAGAGTTCTTCTGCTCATCACCCTCTTGGATGAGGTGTTGGAAAAAGATAAGACCCCATTTGAATTCAAAATACTAGAAGTTGGTTGAAACTGGTTCAACCAATCTTAACCTATCCACTCTACATAGAATTTCCATTGATTTTTCATGCAATAAATTATGAGAATTTTTATGCATGAAGCTTGAGGGGTTATATTTCTGTGGTAAAAATTTGAGAGTGATTGAGTATTGGTTTTGGATGAAAAAAATTTTGGAGTGAAGGTGAGCAGAATCCTATAGTACTTTATTTTTTCTTCATGCCTCTATTCTCTTCTAATTTTTGTATCCAAGGACACTCAATTTTTAGATATAATCTAAATAAGATTTATAGATTTAAAAGTCATCTTTCCATAAAAACTTATTTTATAAAAAAAACTCCACACAGAGAGGGCATGATAGGGTTTTCAGTGTGTCAGGGTTTTTGGGCCGAGTGAAACCCAAGACTTGGGAATCTAGGTTCGGGTGGAGAAATCGAGTGCTGTGAGCATCGAATCGCCATCAAATTTGAAATACCACTTCATCATCCTTCGAAGTACATGTTCTGATTTTTTAGAGTATCTAAGAAATCAAAAAGAAGGTGATCAATTGGATCGATCATGATCAACCATTGAAGGCTCCGATAAGGAGCTAGCACTCCAGTGGGGCTGATCGGGACCAAGAGCTCCATGTGGACCAACCATAGAGGCCGGACATATGTGTGGCTATGATGTGATATCAGAGCATTATCTAATAGATTCAGATTATGGAGATCAACTATCCATGCACAGGTATCAAGTTCTAAACTCATATCGATCAGCAGATTCGATTTGCTGATCAATCACATTTAAATTTTAAATTACATATTAGCATGTCTAAATCCTGAGTAAGGTTTAAATTGATTAAATCAATGTATGCAGTAGATTAATATTTGATTAATTTTAGTTTCCACTACTTTAATTTTAAAAATATTTTGAAAATACATGCTAAAAATCCTGCTTGATTTTCTTCACACCAGTGGCGATGAATACGATGCCGATACTCCTTGAAATGTGGGCATAAATGATCATCTACAGCTCGCCGTATGCGATCGTGCTCAAAATCAATAATCTCAAATATAGCCTACCAATAACAAATATTATAAGAATATAGTATTAATTAAATATTTAAATAAATATTATTATACCTATAAGTGGTTATAGAAGATCTTCCTCTGAGACCGTGTAACCTGAAGCCAATCAAAGAGCATCATCGGGGCATAGCTATGGCAAATAATGCCCAGCTCAGTCTGCCATGGCTCACACCATTCCTTAATAGGCCTAGTGTAGCCTAGCAGAATCTTGATGTGGAGATGCTATCCCTCGTGCTCGCATCTCCAACGCTCAAGGATGAGGTTCTTCGATGGATCTCACCCTCACCTCACCACCAACAAAGAATGGCCTGAAAAAATAATAAATAAAATATTAGTATGATAGTCATCTATAAACCTAATAGCTAGGTAGATTAAAATCAAATTTTATGAATATAAAGAATATGAAAATATCAATTTGGGCCGGCTCACTCGAACCCGGCTCACTCGGATCCGTCTCTATAGGGCCCTCTGGCAACTCCAATGGTGCAGCAATGAAAATAGGGAAAGGCTCAGGGTTAGTTTAGGAACTCGAACGTCATCGTCTTGCATCTGGTGCCATATCTGCAATGCTTAAACCATGCATATAATTAACTTGACATATAAATAAAGATAATAATGAACAATAATAATGAAAAACACATAAATGCTAATGAATAGGATTGTATTGCATACCATTATTATAAGAAAAGATTCAATAAAGGATACAGATCTACTTATCAATATCTATATCCTCCTCGATTTCTTGATCCTCCTCTGAATTACAATAATCGATTAATGTATCATCTTCTTTCTCATTATCATTTTTGAATCGACCGTCGCCTTTCAAATCATCAAGATTAAATACAAAATTAGCTTCAACTTCATTGGATGGTAGATCAGCCCGATTCAAAGGAGCTAGTATATGCTCTTCGTCAATAAGATGCTCGATCAATGTTGGTTCTTCTTCTTGAAAAGCTTCCTCTTCATGTAGATTTGAATTATCATCCATCTCTAGTCAGGTTGGTATGTCATATATGCCTCTAGGTGTTATTCTTTGTACGACATGCCAATCACCTTGATATTTTGGATCCTTTAAATATATTATTTATTTCACTTGAGTTGCTAATATATATGGCTCATTCTGGTACCATGTTCGTGCAAAATTTACACTGATAAAGTGTGGATCAATGTGAATACCGATCTTCTTATTACTAATATCCCACCATTCACACTGAAACAAGAATACTGAATATTTAGATCCATACTTTAATTCTATGATATCTATTAATACACCAAGATATTCAATCTCCTCTTCTCCTTCGTATCCTATTGTAGCAATCCCACTATTCTGGGTCCATCTTTGCATCTCAAGCTCTCTTGTATGAAATCTCAATCCTCCAATGATACAGGATGTATAGTAGTTAATCCCTCGATCGGGGCCACATGCTAAATTATACAACTCATCAATCGCATCCTCTTCTTTATTGAAATACTTAGATTTCATCTACAATATAGCATAAAAACTTATGTCGATACAAGTAATTAATTGTATAATTATAAAAATATAATGTAATACTAGTGAAACTTACATGGTCCCCAAACCATTTTGCAAATTCCTTTCTATGTCGATCATCAACATTTGTATTATTCTCTCTGGATAGTATATTCTTGTGCTCATTGTAATAAGTCATAATTTTTAATTTTATATTGACATAAAAAAATTAGTTAAAACACTAAAATTATGCTCTCATAATACTTACTCAATTAAATATTCAATTTTTTCATAATTATTTAGAATATAGAAGTATGCCTTGGATAGCTCATTCACATCCATAAACTCATATCTTTTTCCATCCATGGGTCGAACTATTTGTTTGAATATGGACAATGTCGGTTCATCATCATCCCATTCACGATCAGCATTACGATCTGCATGATTGAATTTTATTTCAATATCATCAAGATATATCAAGCAGAATGTGAGACACTCCTTAGCTACGTATGCTTCCACTATGGACCTTCAGGCTATGCCTTATTGTGCACA
The DNA here is from genome assembly GCA_006176705.1 of Cocos nucifera. Classification (NCBI taxonomy): domain Eukaryota; kingdom Viridiplantae; phylum Streptophyta; class Magnoliopsida; order Arecales; family Arecaceae; genus Cocos; species Cocos nucifera. The sequence continues at coordinate 139,662 of QRFJ01003667.1, forward strand.
TACTTTTTTAGGGTACATAAGAATCTGTAAATAAAAAAAATTAAAGAGTTGTAATACATTTACATCTTACAACTGATATGTCAAAGAGATTATGATTTTTTTATCTTTCAACAGGATACATCCACCGATAATGTACTGGGCCAACCAGAAGAGCTTTCTTTGGAAGATGAACAGCCAGGTATACCATAACATCAAAAAATAATGATGGAAAATTTTTTTCTAACTTACAAAAAATGAACATAATATCCTTCTCAAACTTTTTAATTAAGTTAATCTTCAACTTTCGACTACATAGTTTTTAAAAAAATACTCCCAACTCAATCAATGCAGCTTGAACATCACTACTTAGATAGCTACGCATCACCATAGAAAGCAAGCACTGCATCATCACATGGGAGTTATGACTGTTCATGCCAGAGATATTACTGTCATTATTGCCAACACATTACGATATATTTGAAGCGTAAGCATCAGAAAACTTCACAATTTTGAACCATCCATAGAAACTCTTCTTCTCCTCATCAAATAGTGAATAACATGCAGGTGGCATAAAAAATTTATCACCTCGATGAACTAAATGCAATTCCGATCAGATTCTCGTTTCTTGCAAATTAAGGCGAGCTATTGAATTATCTTTTATTTTTCCTACGATGTTTAACACTGTACCGATGACATTATCAAAAATATTCTTCAAAATGTGCATTACATCTAGATTATGATGAAGTAATAACTACTTCCAGTAGGGTAGTTCAAAAAATAGGCTTCACTTCATTCAATTCAGCTCAGCTTCAGTACACTTCCACTTGTGAGTACCCGATGTTTTTCCAAATTTCATATTTTCAACATCTTCAAGTTGTTCTAATACTTCTGCTCCACTTAACTCCTTAGGTGGCGAACGTTAGTCAGACTTACCATCAAAATATTGGATATAATGAGTCCTCCAAGAGTGATTAGCAGGTAGAAAACATTGATGACCCATGAAGCAGATTTTTCTTCCATGCTTTAAATGTAAGGAGGATGTATCCTTGTTGCATATTGGACATGTCAGATATCCTTTGGTACTCCATCCAGATAAGTTTTTGAATGCAGAAAAATCATTTATCGTCCACAAAATTAATGCATGCAACTTAAAATTTCTTCGACTGATAGAATCGTATGTCTATACTCCATTTTCTCATAGCTCTTTTAGATTATCGATTAAGAGTCGTAGATATACATCAATTTTATTACCTGGTGTTTTTGGATCCAAAATCAATAGTGACATAAAAATAAATGGCACTTTCATGCATTTCCAAGGTGACACATTATATACAACTAGCATCACAGGCCACATGCTGTAGGAAGTACTCAAATTACCAAAAGAATTAAATCCATCTATCACTAGACCAAGCTAGATATTGTGTGGGTCACTCGCAAATAGCGGATACTTTGCATCGAAGTCTTTCCATACTGCAGTCAACCGGGTGGCTAAGTATGTTCTCCTCTGAAACCAGCTATTCATAATACCATCTCATTTTCTTAGCTGTCTTTATGAACATATACAATCTTTAAAGTCTTGGAATCAATGAAAAATATCTTAAAACCTTATGAGGTATCTTCTTTCCTTTCCTATTATCGGTTTTGTACCTAGGCTCACCACATTGCGGACATTCACTTGCTTGTTCGTTCTTCTTGTAAAATAATATACAATCATTTTTGCAGGCATGTATAGGAATATAGCCAAATCCCAATCCTCGCATATATGTTTTTGCTTCAGTATATGATTTCAAAAGTGTTGATCCATCGGGAAGACCTGCTTTAATCAATGTCAAATTTTGATCAAATGACTTCTGACTCCATCGATTCATAGTTTTAATATGAAGCAATTTAATCAAAAACTCTAACTTGGAGAACTACTCACAATTTGGGTAGAGTGGCTCTCGTGCATACCGAACAAGCTTTGCAAACTATTCAGAAGTTCCTTCTACCTCATCAATATTATATTCATGATCAGAACTGCCTTAAGATGCACTAGTACTTATGGGTACATTTGAGGTAAAAGGCTGATGTAAATCATCCAATAGTGAACCTATACCACCATATTTGATAGGTTCAGTAGCATCAGTATCATCATCAATATCATCATCATCATACACAACTTCATTCGGATCACCCTCCCCATGCCATATCCAGCGAGTATACTTCTTGTCCATACCAAAACATAGCAGATGCTCCTCAACAAGTGATATGTGATGATATACCAGATTGATACATCTTTTGCATGGACACTTTATCCGACTGGCACTATCAGCCTTACACCATGCAAATTCAATAAAATCTTGAATACCTTTTTGATATTCAGGTAAAAAAATATCCCTGACGTTCATCCAACTTTTGTCGATATCCATCTGATAACAAAGAATAATGATTCATGAATCCTAACTCCACCAACTCCTTCCTAATATGTGTGGTTCTATTTCTTTCAAAAATGCATCACTTTTATTATTGCCATAGCTTTGTTCTTTGTTCCATATCCAAAAAAAATCTGGCAGCATCTCCCTACAGTTCTTCAAGTATACGATATAGATGGATCATATTTTAACCATATCTAATATATATTCGGAGAACAAATGAGATAACTATGGTGAAATTTTTCATAATAGAATAAAAAACACCATAACAATAATAAAATATTGATGCATTTATAAACTACCCAAATCGGAGCATCCAAGAGCCGTTCATGGAGACCCTGGGACCAACTCTTGAATAGGAGTCTAAGGTTAGATCAATGCATGAATTAAATCATTATCAAATTGAATCCCAGATCGGATCCTAGATCGAATCCCAACCCAAATCCCTATCTAGATCTCGATCAAGATCCGATCCGAATCATGATCCGAATTTCGAACCAATTTTCAAACATGATCCTAGATCGGATCTTGGACTGAATCCCAGACTGGATCCTGAATAGGATCCCGAATCAGATCCCTAATCGAAATCCGATCCGGATCCTCATACCTGATAGTTTACATGCATTATAAATTAAAATCTTTGACTAATGCAAATTAAAATATTAAATCATAATCATAATGAAATACATGATCTAAATAAATAAAAAAATTAAGCAATAACAAGTAAAAGCATAAAAATATAATTAAAAACTTAACTATTTTACTTATAACAAGTAAATGCATTATAACTATTTTAATTATTATTACTATTACCACTATTACTAATATTATTATTATTACCATTATTATTATTATTATTATTATTATTATTATTATTATTATTATTATTATTATTATTATATTTACTATTATTATTATTATTCTAACTACTACTATTACTATTATTATTATTACTATTATTATTATTTTCATTATTATTACTATTTTTACTATTATTTATTATTATATTTACTATTATTATTATTCTAACTACTACTATTACTATTATTATTATTTTTTATTATTATTACTACTTTTACTCTTATTATTATTATTATATTTACTATTATTATTATTAATCTAACTACTATTATTACTATGATTATTATTACCATTATTATTAATAATAATATTATCATTATTATTATTATTACTATTATTATTATTTTCATTATTATTACTACTTTTACTCTTATTAATATTATTATTATTACTATTTTATTATTATTATTAATATAATTATAATGATTATTATTATTACTATTTTTACTATTTATTATTATTATGATTATTATCATTACTATGTTATTTTTTTATTATTATTTATTAAAAATTAAAAAATGATTAAGCCCCTCCGCCACCCACCCCCAGCGGCACCCCTCCGCCGCCTACCACCCGCGGCTCCCCACCCAACCCGCCACCGTCGCCCCTCCACGCCCCACCCCCATGGACCTCCACCCCCTGCGGTGCCCCAACACCATCATGGCCCCCACCTGATCTATAGTGCCCCTCCGTCACTCATAACCGATGCCCGCGACCCTCCACCCTCTACAGCACCCACTGCCCTATGGCCCACACCCCACGTGCCCCCACCCCCTGCAGCCAGTATCCACCCTTTGCATCTTGCCGCCCGCCACTGGCCACTGACCACCACACGTACGGCACCTGCAGCCCTCAGACCCGAATGATTGAAAGAGAAAAAAATTATATACCATCAATGGTATGTAGCGATAATGGCGACGACAACGGCGACGGCACTGGGAGAACAAGTCGTCAGTCGGTGGAAGCCAAAAAGGAGGGGGAGAGGGAGAAGATGAGAGGGCAGGCGAGAGTGGGTTTCGGGGAGAGAGTGTGTTTCGTGTGAATGTAATGGGAGGGGATATTTAAAGGATTTTAGCGATGAAATTTTAGTGACAACATTTCATGGCTAAAAGATTTATTAGCAATGGAAAAAATATTTCGTTGTTAATAATTTTCACCAATTTTTTTCAAAATATTTTTTCTCTAAAAAATATTAAAATATTAGATAAAATTATTTATGATTGAAAATTAATTTTCATCACACATAATATTTATTAGCAATAAAAATTTTCATCAAAAATAATTTTTCATAAATAAATAATTTTAAAAATAAAAAAATTAAGAATATTTAAGATGAAAAAATTTATGTCATAAATAAAAATTATTTATGATGAAAAAATATATTTCATCATAAATAAAATTTATTTATGATGAATATTTCTATAGTAAATATTTTTTGATAAATAAATAATTTTAAAAAATAAAAAAGATGAGAATATTTGCAATGGAAAATGACTTTTCATCGCAATCCTGGCACCCATGGCCCCATAACCCATCCCGGCGCTCCTTCACCGTCCACCATCGGTGCCCGCAGCCCCCCACCATCTATAGCCAGCACCAACCCTCTACGCCCCGCCATCCACCACCCACGGCCACTACATGGAAACATCCATGGTCCCATCACCACCACCCTGCAGCCCTGCACCCCATGCACCCCTAACCCCTGCAGCCGGCACCCACCCTTCGCACCTTGCCGCTCGCCACTAGCCACCACCCACCATTGACTACCGCATGTACGATACCTGCGGCCCCCCGACCCGAACGATTGAAAGAGAATAAAAAAAATTATATACTGTCAACGACGTGCGGCGATAATGACGGCAATAACGGCGATGGCATTGGGAGAACAAGTCGCCAACTGGTGGAAGCAAAGGAGGAGGGGGAGAGGGAGAAGATGAGAGGATGGGTGAGAGTGGGTTTTGAGAAGAGAGTGGGTTTCGTGTGGACGTAGTGGGAGGGGATATTTAAAGGATTTTAGCGACAAAATTTCATGGCTAAAACATTTATTAGCGATGAAAAAAATATTTCATTGCTAATAATTTTCACTAATTTTTTTCCAAAATAATTTCCTCTCTAAAAAATATTAAAATATTAGATAAAATTATTTATGATTGAAAATTAATTTCCATCGCACATAATATTTATTAGTGATGGAAATTTTCATCAAAAATAATTTTTTTATAAATAAATAATTCTAAAAATAAAAAAAATGAAGAATATTTATGATGAAAAAATTTATATCATAACTAAAAATTATTTATGATGAAAAAATATATTCCATCATAAATAAAATTTATTTATGATAAATATTTCTATCATAAATACTTTTTGATAAATAAATAATTTAAAAAAAGAGATGAGAATATTTGTAATGAAAAATGATTTTCCATCACAGTCCCAGTGCTCGCGGCCCCATAACCCATCTCGACGCCCCTTCGCCATCCACCATCGGTGCCTGCGGCCCCCCAACCCATCATGTCACCACCGACCAGTGGCCCCGCAACCCACGTGGCCCTCCACCACCTACAGCCGGCACCAACCCTCTGCGTCCTACCATCGGCCACCCACGACCACTACATGGAACATCCGCGATCCCATCACCACCGCCCTACGGCCCTGCACCCCACGCACCCCCCCTACAGCTGGCACCCACCCTCCGCGCCTTGCCACCCGTCACTGGCCACCGCCCACCACCGACCATCGCACGTATGGCACCCGCAGCCCCCCAACCCAAACAATTGAAAGAGAACAAAAAAAATTATATACCATCAACGGCATGCGGCGACAACGGCAGTAATGGCAGCGACAACGGCGGCAATGGTGGCGACAACGACAACGGCACTGGGAGAACAAGTCGCCGATCGGTGGAAGCAAAGGAGGGGGAGAGGGAGAAAATGAGAGGGCGAGCGAGAGTGGGTTTCGGGGAGAGAGTGCGTTTCTTGTGAACGTAGTGGGAGGAGATATTTAAAGAATTTTTGCAATAAAATTTCATGGCTAAAAGATTTATTAGCGATAAAAAAAATATTTTATTGCTAATAATTTTTATCAATTTTTTTTTCAAAATAATTTCCTCTCTAAAAGTATTAATTATATAAAATTATTTATAATTGAAAATTAATTTTCATCGCACATAATATTTATTAGCGATAAAAATTTTTATCAAAAATATTTTTTCATAAATAAATAATTCTAAAAATAAAAAAATAAGAATATTTATGATGAAAAAATTTATGTCATAAATAAAAATTATTTATAATGGAATAATATATTTCATCACAAATAAAATTTATTTATGATGAATATTTCTATCATAAATACTTTTTGATAAATAAATAATTTTAAAAAATAAAAAAGATGAGAATATTTGTAATGAAAAATGACTTTCCATCACAAATAAAAATTATTTGTGATGGAAATATATTTTCATTACAAATAACCTTTATTTACGATAGAATATCATTTTCCATCGTAAATAATTTTTCATGTATAAATAATTTAAATAATCACTAGATTTTTTGCGATAAAAATTTAAAAAAAGACAAAAATATGCTATGCATGATGATGCAACGGGGTTGAGTAGTGCAAGCACGTCCACTGTTAGCTAGCCCATGGACAAATTAATTTTTTTTAATTTTTTAAAAATTAGTATTCTTTTAAAAAAAATATTATTCTTTGAATATTATATAATTTTAAAAATTAAAGCTCATCTTCACCATTTATTATTTAAGTAATTATCGTACGAGTATCGTCACAAAAGATCACCTCGATCTGATAGCTCTAGTTTTGTAGATTGATAAAATTTGATTTCGATGATCATGAATGACCGCATGATGATCTGATAGATAAAAAATATCGATGGATCTAAAATTTTATAATGATAATTTTTATTATATTTATAGTATATTATTAAAATTTTACTTCAATCGAATATAATTATCACCATCAATTTAGTACAGGATGATTTGGATCGTTAAATAAAAAATGAGTGATCAAAAGGCCAAACAACGTTCGATTAAGTTGATTTTTTAGATAAATAATCTTTGCTACTACTTTGATTATTTATATGGTGGAGATCATAAAATTTAAACTACACATATATGAATGATCCAGAACTACATGTCTTTTGATACATATTCTTAAGGTCCTTAAGTAATTATACTTGTGTTTTTGTAAGATCTACTTAACATGGATGGTTCATATATATATGATTTTAATTTTATAATTATCATCATATAAATGATGAAAATAGTAGTAAAGATTATTTATCTAAAAAATTACCTTAATCGGACATCGTTTGGTCTTTTGATCACTCATTTTTTATTTAATGGTCCAAATCATCCTGTACTAAATTAACTATGATAATTATCTTCGATTGAAGTAAAATTTTAATAGTATGCTATAAATATCACAGAGATCATCATTGCAAAATTTTGAACTCATCGAATCGATGGTTTCTATCTATCAGATTATTATACGGTCATTCATGATCGTTGAAATCAAATTTTATCGATCTACAAAGCTAAAGCTACCAAATCAAGATGATCTTTTATGATGATACTTGCATGATAATTACTTAAATAATGAATGATGAAGATGAACTTTAATTTTTAAAATTATATAATATTAAAAAATATTTTAAAAAAAAATACTAATTTTTAAAAATTAGAAAAAAATATTAATTTGCTTGTGGGCTAGCTAACAATGGATGCGCTCACACCCGACAAGCCTATTGCATCGATCATGCATGGTATATTTTTATCCTTTTTTATTTTTAAAATAGTCCATATTTTTTTATTTTTAAAATTTAAAATTTTGGTCAGATTATTTACGATGCAAACACATTTTGCATCGTAAATAATAGATTATTTATGATGAAAATTTTTCATCATAAATAATCCAACCTTTTTTTAATATTTTATTTATGATAAATTATTTATGATATAACTTTTCTATCATAAATAATAGATTATTTATGATGTAAAATTAATTTTCATCATAAATAATTGATTATTTATAATAAAAAATTATATTATAAATAATTCAACCTTTTTATTTTTTTAATATTTTATTTATGATAGATTATTTATGATGAAAAATTTTTGTCATAAATAATTGATTATTTATGATGCAAAATAATTTTGCATCATAAATAATCAATTATTTATGATAAAAATTTTTCATCATAAATAATCTAAATTTTTTATTTTTTGATATTTTATTTATGATAGATTATTTATGATGAAAAATTTTCATCATAAATAATCAATTATTTAAGACATAAAATTATTTTGCTTCATAAATAATCAATTATTTATAATAAAAATTTTTCATCATAAATAATCTGATCTTTTTATTTTTTTTTAATATTTTATTTATGATAGATTATTTAGGATAAAATTTTTTTATTATAAATAATAGATTATTTATGATGAAAATAATTTTTCATCATAAATAATTGATTATTTATGAGAAAACTAATTTTTTATCATAAATAATTGATTATTTATGATGAAAAATTAGTTTCATCGTAAATAACTTTATTTATAATAAAATTTATTTCATCATAAATAATTTCATCGCAAAAGATGGAATTTCTTGTAGAGTTTAGGTTCAAGATCTTAGTACTTAGATTAGTAAGAAGAGTAGGGTAGAATTAGGGTTTTGATTGCGTATCTAGAAAAAATTACTAGTACTAAAAGTTTGGTTAATTATTTCATAATATCTAATTTTCTTTTGCAGATACAAGTGGTGGTCCTTGGGACTCTACACATAGGAGATCTATATAGTTAAAATTTTGGTTAAGTGTACCAACAATAGTTTTTAGAAGAAGGTCATCAATGTTAGACAATTGATATATGGGTATACATTTTAAGTAATGTGAATGAGTTTTATTATGATTTGCTAGGAATTTTGTTAACCTTTAATTTTTTTTGGAATGTAAATTTGTTGTGATTGTAAAATATGATAACAATTCAGAATTTGTTGGAAGTTATTTTTTTTAAAAAAGGTGATCTGGGATCATGAAGAAATTTTGGAGAATGTTGATCAGAGTTACATAGTGAAAATGGTGGATTGAGTTATTTAAAAATTAATCAAAAACATTGATTGTAGTTTGAAATATGTTGTGATAGGATATTTGATTTTTCAATAAAATAGAATTTTTATTCTTAGCTAGGCAATTTGTGATGTGGTTATGTTATTCTCTCCAATGGAGCTATGCTGAGAAAAACTTTAAGCACTTCATACCTAACGTTAGTTGATTGTTAATTAAATTTGATCTATTTATCTAGTATATAAATAAATTCAGTGTGATTTGTTTTCTCTTTATGATCTCAGCTCCAACATAGGAATCATGATATCGGTACTTTTTCTCGAATTTACTTTTATGTTTCAATTTTGAGATTATTTCTATAATTATGATGGACCATTGTTACCTAAAGTCATTACTATGTAATCATGTTCACCTTCACAGTCATCGGATGATTTGATTATAATCAAGATGGGCCATTTTCTTATGGGATCAAAACTTCACCATAGTATTGTGTTGAATCCATGTTAAGTTCTATTCCAAATATAACTAATCTTAATCTATCTTGCCATAAGGATCCAACATCAGATTGATCCCAATTCAATCTTATATAAACCTACACTCATATCAAGATGATGATTTTAATCTTAGACCCTTGATCACTTATTCAGTACTAATCTTGTTAGTTTATATCTCAATTTTAAATGCAATAAAAAGCTTTTGATCTAATGATCGCACTGATTTTAATCAAGGAGAGATGGGATCTTGGATTCTATATTACTTGATGGGCAAAATCCTAGAGTTGGCATAGAGGTGCCAAGTCATGAAGCATTCTTACGATGAGTCTATGCTTCAATATGGAAATACATATGAGCATTGTGATTAATCTGAGTGATTGGGTTGCTTGTGGGCATTTGAGTGGTGTGATCATGTGTTTAGTTTCACAAAAATTCCAAGCTAGGACAAATTAGTACATGTAAGTTTTGGGTTGAGCATCTTTAATGTTAGAAGATCTATATTTCTTAAATTTCAAGGATAATTTTTTTTAAGGGAAGAGTGTGAGAATTGGTCCAATTAGACTTAGCTTGTAATGAAGTCAATAAGGCTTACCGACTTCATTGTAAAAATTTCAAAAAAAAATTTTGGATCGAAATAGGATAACCAAATCTCTTGCCCAATCTCTTATTGTGGGAGAGGATAAGACCATGAAAATAGCCGGACGAGCACTGCAAGCTGGTGAGGAACTATCAAAGGACGTTTGGGTTGGTTACACCAATGAAGGCTAACCTTATCCGTGGTTGAATTGAGTTTATTTATTTCCATCCTCTTCTTCTTAAACCCCACTTCCTCTCGATCAATTGATCCACCACTGAAGCCCCTCCCTCTTCCTTCTTCCTCACCTCCAACAGTCGTCGAGCTATTGCAATCAACCCACCATCATCCAAAAACCCATCTTCCTCCCTAATCATATCTATCTCCTCTATTCTGGAAGCTTTTGGGTGTTACTACTGTTGGAATTTTCTACCATTGGTAACAACCCATCATTGTCGCTGCCGCCAGTAAGCCCTCCTCCCTTCCCTTCCTTTCTTTTTAGCTTAGGTGCCATTGCTTTGGTAGCAAGGGGCAGCACCCTTTCTCTTTCTCTCGGACCCCCTGTGCATGGCCAGACCATCATCTCTAGCTGTCGTGTCACCACCACTGACCCCACCCCTCCTTCTCCCCTATGCTCTCCCTCAAAAAACCTCAGTGCAACCCATGGTTTGGAAGGAGAAGAGAGGAAAGAGAAAGAGAGAAAAAGAGAGAGTGGGGAGGAAAAGAAATTCAGCCTTTCAGTGAACCCACCTCATGAATCGGACCCCAATCCAATTGAGTTAGATCAACTTGAACCATAAAGATCTAACACATGAAATGACCTTAACCTTGACCTAGACTGGGACCAAACTGAGAGCCTCTTTCTATTTACCTTAATCTTCCTAAAATTGGAGGCTAATAAAACGTATGAACTACTTGTGCTAGAGCCTTCATCATCAAACGAGCACCAAATCTAGACATCGGGCTATGAAGATCATAGAACTTCATATCCAATTGACTGTATGTTCTATTTATCTCTAAAATTTTACTTAACATATTTCTTATATTTTTTAATTTTAAAATTATTCAAAAATTATAGTATTTAGAAAATTGAAAGTTTGGAAAAGTATGTATATTATGATGAAATTCAAAATTATGGATCAAGCATAGTGTTACCCTAACATGTTCGTAAATTTTAAATCTGATGATTCATCTGTGTTGCATGGTTTTATGCTTGCATGAATTTTTGAATGAAAAAAATATTCTTTTATTTTTAGAAATAAAATATGCAAATATATGTTATGGAAATGAGTATGCTGGTTATTTAAAAAAAACTCTCTAGTTAGACTATGATCTGGATCTAGCCAATAAAATTAATCGTTGATTATATGATTAGAAACTAGTTTCTCCTGGACCTAACCAATCGAGGCTAATCATTGGCAAAGTTAGTCCTCATGGGCCTAGCAAGTCAAGGTTGATCACTGACATATGTTAATGCATCACGTGTTTGATTTCAAGACTAATCTTTTTAGTCAGTCACGGGATTAATCACAGCTATATGAATCAGGATCTAGCCAGTAGGGCTGATCACTAGTACACACTGATGGATCATGTATTTTGTATTCAAGAGCTAGTCTCTTCGAATCTTATTATGAGACTGATCATACCTGTAGTCACCAAAGATTGAGAAAGAATTTTAAGTTTTATTATTATGTATAACATATTTTAAAAATTAAAATTATAGTGGTTTATGCATCTATTACAGTCATTGCTATATTTAAAAAAGAATTTAATTATGCTTGATCTTTCAGAGTTATTGGTAACTTACTGAGCCTGTAAAGCTTATTATTTCTTTTCTTTTTTTCAAATCTAGAAGAGCATGCAGAGACGAACCGAGTAGTGAGGAGTATAAGATCTTAGATGATATTTACTTAATTTATTTTTAAATAAATATTGATTTTGGTTTATGCTAATCAACCATATAAGATATTGGCAAACAATATTTTATTTGAATCAATAAAATTAAAAGTTTTTTTTTTTCTACCACTACCTAAGTATGGTTTGTTATAATATTTTTGAATGTGAAGGCTGGTCTTACTTGTTTTAAGGGGTTAAACCCTAGGGTGTGCAGCCATCTATCTCATGCCTGACTTGGACCGTTAAGTCAAGGCATTATAGAAACCCATTTGCAATTATGGTCTCACCTCCTCTAATTAGGTCCATAATATGATTAAGCTCAAACAAAGACCCTTGATGGTTGACCCAATCCGAATAGACCAAGCCCTTGAGTGGACCTAAATCAAGTGGATCCAATCCAAAAAAAAATCCAATTAATTTGGACCGAGTATCTCTCTCCTTCCTATATTCATCGAGTTGGACCAAATAGATTAGGCCTTGGTAGAACCTAAATAGAGCTTCTCTTCCCTTTTTATGATTAATCAAATTGAGCCTAATTAGTCTAATTTTCTTTGATTAATGAATTTGATCTGATCAAAGAGGAGGAAGATTTTCTTCAACCCACTCAACTCGGATCTCTTAAACAAAGGATAAAAGAAGAAAAGAATTTTCAAAAGTAGAAATTGAAGAAAAACTGCAGGAATTTCTAGCATACATTTTGAAATTTTTTTGAAATATAATAATAGTAGAAGATAAGATTAATCTAATTAATCTAAGTATGCTGAGAATTTAATCAAAAACATCCTACTCTAGGATCATGGCATGATATATAAGCATATAGAAAATCTAAAAATATTAAACAGTAAATCCTATTTACTACTCTACTCGTGTTTGGAACACGATATCTGAGTGTGGATAGACAATCTACATAATTAAAATCCATGGACTGGGGCTTCTCTCATCATGATGTAGCTGCATAGAGTGTCCGACCTCTACCAATCATCCATACGAGGCTTCAGGTCTCAATCAGTTTTTTTGGAGTGCTAGCTCCTTGTCGGAATCTTTGACAACTAATATCAATTGATCTCCTTCTTTCGATCACCGAGATTCTCCAGAAGATCATGAAGAATACTAGGAAGAATGAGAAAGATATCTGAAAAGTTTGGTAGAAATGTAATACTCACAGCTCTCGATCTCACTTCCCGAATCATAGGTCAAAAATCTAGAGCAGCACACACCCAAAACCCTAAGTGCCCTCTCTCTGGATTTTTCTCTTGATAAAAAACTAGGTTTCACATGCCAAAAAGCTATATTTTCATGCTCAAAAGGAGTCCTTTCAGATGGCGCATGCTCCCTTCTCATTCCCATTTAAATGTGCAACAAAAATTGGAGAAAACGTGTGATTGGCATGGGATAAGGATAAGGATGAGTTGGTTTCTCATCCAAATTTAAATCCCATTTGAATTTGAACCTTAACCAACTCTCCCTTATCCATATGGGCATGAAGAGAAGGGGTGTGAGTCCTCTAGGGTGCATGCATTCCATCAAGAATCTAAATTCTCATGAAGAAAATGAGAAGGCGGTAGTCAAAGGGGCAAAGTGCCAGCGAGAGTCTAATTCATTTGGACTTTAGATTTTGTCCAATTAAATCTTCAACCAAACATATTTGGCTAGACCCAGTTAGACTAGAATAAATTTAATCAAATTAGGATTAAACCATCTTAATTAAATCCTAATTAAATCAAAAATTAATTGAGCCCAAGCCTTGATCAAATCAGGAATCAATCTTTCTTAGCAATTAGGTCATCTTCTAACCAAATCAGATCAAACTCAATTGAATCCAATTCAATTAGACTTGAACCAAAACTCATTGCTCAATTAAATTAAGCTAATAAGCAATCTAATTACTAATTAATTCTTTCATAAATATAAAGTCTTAATCCAATAGGATTTAAGATAACAGAATTTTAGCTCAGTGGAACTCTTGATCATAGAGTCCCAGATAATGAGACTCTTGATCATAGAGTTCCAATCTAATGGAACTCTAAATTAACCATCAGATCAGGTAGAAATTTCTAATATGTATGATCCCATAAGTTCGAATCTAAGCTGGTAGCACAGAAATAAATTCTTGCATCAATCGATATGATCATCTAGCAATGGTATCCGATATTCGGATGATTGAATGATCGCAATACAACATTCAGAACCTACAAGAATACGGTTACCATAATTCATCCCTTTGACCTCCTTGTTTAGGATGACTAAGAATTAAACTATCAACTCTAAAAAAATACATCCATAATATATCTCAACTTAATTAGTCTTGTAGCTCCTTATAAGGGCTATCCTAGCCAAGATTTTGCTAAATTAAAATATAATGCAACACGTCTATTGAAACCAGGACTGGTCCATCCTATCTTAACTCATACACCAACTTCATAAGTATTTGATTATGCTCAAAATCTTCCATCACTAAATTAAAAATTTAGGTAGTCGACACCAAAACATAGTGAGTTACTTGCAAGTCACTATGGTGATCTCAGATCTGAGCGACACTTATACACATATTTCTTCAAAGTAAGTCTTAATAGCAGAATGCTCCGGAGTTGATTATGTTCAATACAGATATACCTCTATATCTCACCTACATACTATACTAATATCTCCACACTCCTTGATTAAGAGAATAACCAATCTATATGGCACATCATAATCTACACTCGATAAATATTGTCATCCTAGATAACAACGTATTATATGATCATGAACATATTTAAGAACTAAATGATAAATTCTTCTTTGTCGATTTTAAATAGTACTTTATTACAACATAGAATTTCATTAAAAAAAGATATACAACTTATGATAAAAAAAGTTAAAATAATATTTTATTTATAAATAATTTATATATAATTATAAAATTAGCTCAATCGTCAATAGACTGATGGTTGACTTTGGAATACACGATAAGTGATATAAATATATTTATAAAAATATTAAATTATTAAATAATTTATTTTATTTATAAAAATTAATATTTTTATTGATCTTATGTAGGAAAGAAAGCCATCAATATGAAGAGCTTAATTTTATGATTCAAATGAAATAAATTTCAAGCAAAATGGAGTTCAATTGGCCCTAAAATCAATTTTCAAAGATAAAAAATTAATTAAAGTCGGTTGGTCCAGACCAAATTAGTTTGGAAAACTAGCTTAGCTGGCCCGACCCAACCACCCGCTAAACCAACCTGCCCATCTAACGTCGGCATGATGTCAGAATCATCATAGTGTATGGTGGACTGCTATAGTAATCCATCTAGGGGCAAGTATGGAATTTCACACGATGGAGTGCGCTCTGATTGGTACATGTACATGGCAGTCCATGCAAGACCCAACTCTTAATCGATCTACACAGGTCGAAGGCTCGGTCAAATGGCTGCTGTCACTTGATTTTGATCCAATGGTCGACATTTTGGCGCTGATGGATGGTGGATGCGGCTCCCGGTCAAGATCCAATGGTTGATACACAATCTCGATTTTAAATAAAGCTATCAAAGACTTCAGACGCTAATCTAATGGCCTAGATTTATAGATCGAGAAGATCCAACGATTATTATTTAATCCAATTGGATCTGGGAGAGTTTGAAGGATTTTTGAGTGATTTTAGAGCTGTTGGATGCTAATCCGAAGGCCAGAATGATCCAAGCTTCTCTTCGACTGATTTCAGGAGTTTTAAACATAATTTCAACAAGATTTCTACCTAAAAAGACCACCTTTTGCTCTATTTAAAGCTTGCTACCGATTAAAAAAGTAGAACCTAGGAGATAAGGAGAGAAATAGAGAGAATAATTTGGGAGAAATAGAGAGAGGGAGAGTTACTTTTATTTTATTTTTTCTTTCTTCTTTATTTTCTTTCTTTTGTTTCTTCAAGATCAAGCAAGCAGCTCTCTTCTTCTTCATTAAATTCTCTATGCCAATAGCAACAAATGATCAATTTCAACAACAAGTAATTATTTATTTAGATTTTCTCATACTTTTTATTTTATTTATTATTTTTATTTTTTTATCATAAATTAATTTTTTTTACTAAAGCTAAGGTGTAGCCATTCTTTTGATGCAATATTCAGTATGATTTATTTTTAATTTTATATTTTATTCATGAGGAGTATATAAATCTGTGTTTAATGCTTTTAGATTATTAACCATCTTCTAATTGATTTGATGAATATAAATGATACGGACCAAGTATATCTATATTATTGCTTCTTGATTTATATATCTTGTATTTTGAATCAATTTAAGATTCATATGCATGCAAAAATTTTAGTGCACTTTGAACATAGCATATTTTAATTAGAGAATTTCATAGAGATTAATGCATCGATATTTATTTAAATTATGCCTGGATCAAAAGATAGTTAATAAATATTAATAGTTTTGCTATGCTTGAACCAAAGGATAGTGAATATCCTAAAAAGCTCCACCGTCATATAAAACAAAATTAACCTAATTATCTAAATATTATATTAACTAAGTTGGTAAATCGATTACCTTAGTAATCTATTATTTTTGAATTCAATCCTAATAATTACATCCTCTCTATCTTCTTATAAATTATTAATTATTTTTTTATTTATTTTTATTTTTTATTATTTATAAATTAATTTTTTAAATA
Source organism: Cocos nucifera (assembly GCA_006176705.1). Lineage (NCBI taxonomy): Eukaryota > Viridiplantae > Streptophyta > Magnoliopsida > Arecales > Arecaceae > Cocos > Cocos nucifera. Next base: position 156,624 of record QRFJ01003667.1, read on the forward strand.
AAGTCTAGAAAAGAGTTTTTCAGTATTTATTTTTCAATCCTCTAGGAATGATGCTCTACTCACACACTTTATTACTTGATCGACTTGTGCACTTGCCATAGTGATAGATTAGCATACATTAAGTTTTTGGTGCCATTACCGAAGATTGTATCTAAAATAATATTAAAATTTTGATCCTTATTTTACTTTAGAATTTTATTTTTTATTTTTATTTTATTTTTAGGTTTGTGTTCAGTGCATAACACGCACCATATGTAGTGACCCACTATCTTTTGATCTAGAAATAGAAAGGACAATCAGAAGACTAAATCAAGAAAGAAATATGGCAGTCGAAGACCCTAGCGACATCAATCTGAGATTAGATATGGCGACAAGAGGAACGATAAGAAGTTATTCGAGTGGTACATCATCCATTAAATGATTACTGATAAGAGTGTGATGTTATCGTTAAGACACCATATTTATCAGTTTAATTTAATTTTTTAAAATAATTAAAAATACATAGATAGCAAGTGAGTCGGGTCGAATCCATAGAAAAAATAGTATTTTTAGATTTGAAATCTTTAATTTTTGAAAAAAAAAAAATATTTTGAAAATAGAATTTAAAGTTAGAAATTAAAAATTAAAATTATGAAGTAAAAATTAAATTATGCAAAAAAATAAACTTGGTACTAAGATCTACTAGTTAGATTTTAGCATCTATTTATAGTAAAATAAAGAGCAATAATTAAAATATAGAAATTAAATTATAATAAAGAGCATGAAATTAAAAAGCATAAAAATAAATATTACATTAATTAAAAAGTTTATAATTTAAATACATAAATAAATAAAAATAAAATAGATTGATCCTCTGATCGATATTGGTAGAAAGATAGTGTAGAAGTTCAGCTCTTCTTTTCGGCACCCATTGCTTTGAAGCAGCCATTAACCCATAGCCTGGCTTCCTCCTATATCAAAGCTTCATCTTGATCGGAGATATTAATTTCTAGAGGCTTGGGATCCTTTTTATAGAGCTAGGAGGGCTGGAGAGTTTTCTTCTGGGCAATGTGGGACTAAGGAGCTCTTTGATCATCAAAATATAGAGAAATTTCGAGTGAAAATTGGATTAAAAGGAGTTCTGAATGAATTCTATTGCTTTGGATGAAACTTGGACCGTCAATAAGAATCCAACGGATCAAAAATCATCAAAATTGGATGCATATCCACTCAAATCAGGTCGGATTAAATTTTGGCCATTGATCATGTTGATCAGGAGAAAATCTGGCCATCGAATCAAGTTCTGGATGTTTTAATCAAGTTGGGAGCTTCCTAGACCATTGGATCTTCATCGACTAGTTTTCTGGCCATCGGATCATGCTAGATTGTTGATGGAATTTGAATCAAATTCAAAAATAACCACCATCATTCGATCTTGACCACAATCAACTAGATCCATCCGATCACGCCTTTACTATTCCCATGGACCGCATGGACCGACTGCACCGTACACCACAATCAATCAGTGTCTCCTATCGTCGAGTGAAAAGTTCAAAATACCCTATGAGCCATGATAGATTTTTTATGAACCTTTAAGGATCTAGGTCCACCACGTGTCGCTCCATGATTCATCGATTTCTGCTGAGCTGACGATCCATGCCTAGATCATGGACTGACTGACGGCTTTCATGGCTGAGTCGGCTTGCATGACTGACTTGGTGCGCTGGCTTCATCAACTTGGCTCAATGCGTTTGGATACACCTGGTTGATATGGCGCGGCAGCTTGAGCCGACTGAGTCATATATTATTTTCATTTAATTTTTATTTATTTTATTTTTTAAAAAAATTTATATCTTCTTTGTTTTAGCTTTGTTTTGCATGAAACTTATTTCATTATGTTCAAAAAAATAAGGCTCTTTCTATTGATTATAAAATTTTATTTTTTTATTTTTATTTTTTTAATTAATTTTTTAATTAATAAAAATATTAATTTCTTAAAAATTATATATAAATTAATTATTAATTTTTAAAAATTAATATAAATTAATTGATAAATTAATATTTTTATTGATGAATTTATGGTACTTATCACACCCTCCAACTTAAGCTTTGTTCGTCCTCAAGTAAAGAAAGAATTTAGTTTTAAATACCTTTTAACTTTAGAGTTTCAAATTTTACCTAAGCAGTTTTCAAAATGGCCATTGATATTCAATAGAGCTTAAGTAGACATATCATTGAGGTATTAATACTTATTAATAGAAAAATTAAGTAAAGAATATTAAATTTTTTTAAATTTTTTTTAAATTATCCCATCTTTATCTCTGATTTGTCTAAACTTTCATATAGGCAAGTGTATTGCTACTTTCGTCCTTCATTTATTGATTTTTATTTTTACATTGCCCACTTTTTGATGTGAATATCATTGCTTACTTAGGCAATGGAACCCGATTACTCGATGGAAAAATCAATATTTTTTTTTTTAATGTTGTACTACTATTGAGTGTCTTAATCTCTTAAGCTTTCTATTTGATCCATATAGTGAGTCTTGGGTCAATGACTTCCAAACCAATTGGCTTTAGGGCACTAGGTATAGAATACCCCTCGGGACTTACTAGCTCGAATCAAACAGGCTACGAGTTAAGACTAGCTTTACAATGAGCTTCTTTATTCTTTCCACCTTTTGACATAAAATTCAATGCTTGCTTAGGCAAAGAGGCTCGGTTACTCAGTGAGAAGTACTTAAAAATTATTTTATTTAATTTTTGATATAAAAAATATATAGTTATCCTACACAAGCCCATAAAAAGGTAGGCTTTTCTTTGATTAGTAGAAAAAAATTAGAAATGCTCAAAGAAAAAAAATTTTATGTTCTAGACTTAACTCTTTATTGGTTTTCTTAATACTTGATTCCTTAATATCTCATAGATTCTCTGATTGTGTATTAATTTTTTTTAAAAAATGCTTAGTTTAATTCAATTCTTAAGCATAATCAGGTGTTTAAATACTAAATACTATTTTTTTTTTGAGGATTTAAAATTTTAAAATTTTTATTTTTATCCCCTCCAACTTAACCGACATTATCCTTAATGGAGAAGAAAAAATAAAGAATATAATAAAGAACATGAAAGAATATACCTGATGATTTTTTTGGTTCCAGCACATGCCTTTGAAATTTTGGCTCTCCCTCCAACTTATTCAAATTATCCTAAAAAAAGATTAAATAAAAAAATAAATTAAACTAAATAAAACTAATATATTGGATTACCTGCTAATAAGCGCTAAGTTTACCATCTTCAGTCAGACATAATGCAGCTTACTATCCTGTGTCAAATATTGGATTGACAAATTTCAATAGTTTTGGATTGCCAATCTCAGGAAGATAATTTTTTATCCCTTTATTGATATAATCGTTGTTAATTTTAAGGACATAATTTGTGATCCCATTCTCAAACCCATGTTTATTAAGAATATCTCCTATTTGTTCTTCTAAAATACTCAAGAATTGAGTTTTTGTATTAGGAGTTAAGTTTGATTCAATGGGTGCTGGAAGGATGACTAAAGACGATTTTAATTCTGGAAGGTAAATTAATGTGATCTTGCTTAAACAACTCCATTGACACTTTATTGCATGCCTCTTGATTTTTGTAAGAAGAATCAGCTTCTAGGATTGAAGGAAATAGGACATTAGGTTTATAAGTCTCGAATAAATCATCTATTCTCTTTTTTCCTATGTCTATCTCATTTAAACTAGAACTAGCATCAGTACTAATTCCTGACTCAAATTCTTCTATGTGGTTAGTCTCAGTACTAACCTGTTCCTCTAAATTTTTATTTTGACTAGCATCAGTACTAGCCTCTTTCATCTAATCTTGGTATGGGTCCATAAGAATTCTATAGCTTTTAAGTTTAGAAATTACTTTGGCATTCTCAAATTGAGGATTCTTAAGTGAGACATTAAATTGATAACTTGATCTAGGTAGTTGGTGGACATTAGATGGATTGTTTGAAATTGGTAGGCTCGATAGTTGATCTAGTTCTCTCCTCATGTTAGATTCAGCTAAGTTGTCCAATTTGAGCTTCTAGCCTGATGATAGATTGCTGTTGAGTCAGAATCAATTGTTGAAGTTGGTTAAATCTATCATCAGCTGGATTGGTCTGTTGAAGAGGTGGATATGATAGCTGGTTGTTATATGATGGCTGGATAAACTGACTAGGCTGACCATTATTATAGTTATAATTTTAGTATTGGGGTCTATTTTGATAGTTTTGGATAAGTAAAATTTGGATCTGAGCCTTAAGTCTATTGGGAATGTCCAAAAAAAATTAAGAGTAGTTACTCCAATGTGGATTATATGAATTTGAAAGAAGATTATTAACCGGCTTGGAGTGGCATTGAGTAGCTTGAACTTGTTTTTGAATAAAATATGAAAACTGTGTAGCATGATGGATTGGGCTAGGTGATGTGAATTATGTAGGAGATTATTGACCTAAGATTAGGAGTTAATCTAATTTCTGGACAAGAAGATCAACTTTATCTAATTTTTAGACTATTAGATTCAGATTAGCCATTTGATTATCAGGTTTAATGTGAATCAACCATTCAATTAAGTTCAACTAAATCAAAAAAAGTGATTTTCTGCCATGCATGTATTAGTGTAACCCTAATGTATGGTTTAGAATTTTTTAAATTTTTTTAGAATTTATATATATATATATTATTTTATTATATTATTATTTTTTTAATTTTTTTAAATTATTTTATTTATTATTTTTAATTTAATTTAATTTAATTTAATTATTTATTTTAATATATTTTTTAGTTAGTTTAATTTAATTTTTATTTTATTTTTAGAGGAGAAAGGATAAAAAAGAAAGAAGAGTTCTAAAGAAGAGGTCCTAAGGAGTCCTAGAACTAAGAAGAGAGAAAAGAATTAAGTTTAATTAGATTTGATGTTGGTTAGTAATCAAGTTGGTCAATCAATTCTGACTAAGAGTTATCCTAGATCTAGATAGCTCCTAACTATCAAGATCACCTTCAAGCCCTCCAAGTATAGGATCAGCAAATCAATTGGTCAGGTAAGTTTAAGATTGATGGGAGTCCCCCCATTGCTTGCCTTAGACACCAATTATGCTTGACCAGGTAAGCTAATGGAATCAATTAGAAACCATCTTCCTTCGGACCCAGTCATCCCTGAACCACTTTTCTAAACACCAATCAAATTGACTAACCCTAATCTGGTTCAACTCTTAGGATTCCTTGTCCTATTGTGCTTGAGTTCTTAGGGTTGATGTCTAATTGATTTTAAAATTAAAGACTTAGGTTAATGCAGGATGCTGGTTGATTATTTGTAGGCTAAGAAAGGATGATCAAATCTCCATCTTATCTTATTTAATTGGGTATTGTCCTTAATTTGGTTTAATATGAATATGTACAAAAAAATTTCAATCAAAGGGTTCTATGCAATTTAAACTAGATGCATATAACTAATTGAATTCTGAAAGGCTTACCTTACCTCCAGTAATCACCAAAAAAAAATAAAAATAAAAATAAAACTAATATGATGCATGCTCTAAATAATTAGGAATTTCTAACCTTATGAGATTTTTAATTAAATTTAAGTGGATATATATTTTTTTAAATTTAATTTAAAAATAAAATAAAATAAAATAAATAAATAAATAAAAGGACTAGGGTTAGGATTGATCTCACTAAGCAAAATTAAATGATTTGTTGGTTTTTTTATTTTTTAATCTTTTTTTATAAAATAAAAAAAAGTTAGCAAGCAGTATTTATAAGAAAATAAAAATTTTATTTATAATTTATTTATAAAAAAATCAAAGAGATCAAAAACTTAATGTTCGTGCCTTCTCCGGTAATGGTGCCAAAAACTTAGTGCATTTATCAAAATTATTTTTAATTTATTTAAAATAAATTAAAAAATTAAAATCAAAAGTCAAAAATAATCTTCAATAATAGCATCAAAAATTTAATAAGAGCACGATGTTATCGTTAAGACACCATGTTTATCAATTTAATCTGACTTCTTAAAATAATTAAAAATACGTAGATAGCAGTGAGTCGGGTCGAATCCATAGGATAGGTAGTACTTTTAGATTTGAAATCTTTAATTTTTTAAAAAAAAATAAAAGATTTTAAAAATAGAATTTAAAGTCAAAAATTAAAAATTAAAATTATGAAGTAAAAATTAAATTATACAGAAAAATTAAACTTGGTACTAAAATCTACTAGTTAGATCATAGCATCTACTTGCAGTAAAATAAAGAACAATAATTAAAGTATAGAAATTAAATTATAATAAAGAGTATGAAATTAAAAAATATAAAAGTAAATATTATATTAATTAAAAATTTTATAATTTAAATATATAAAAAAATAAAAATAAAATAGGCTGATCTTTGATCGACATTGGCAAAAAGATGGTGTAGAAGCCCAGCTCCTTTTCTCGGCACCCATTGCTTTGAAGCAGCCATTAACCCATAGCCTGGCTTTTTTCTGTACCAAAGCTTTACTTTGATTGGAGATATTAATTTTTAGAGGCTTGGGGTCCTTTTTATAGAGCTTGGAGGGCTAAAAAGTTTTATTCTAGGCAATGTGGGACTAAGGAACTCTTTGATCGTCAAAATATAGAGAAATTTGAGTGAAAATTGGATTAAAAGGAGTCCTGGACAAATTCTATTGCTCTGGATGAAATCTGGCTATTAATAGGAATCTAACGGATCAAAAATCATCAAAATCGAATGCGTATCCACTCAGATAAGGTCGGATTAAATTTTGGCCATTGATTGAGCTGATTAGGAGAAAATCTGGCCGTTGAATCGAGTTCTGGATGTTTTAATCAAGTCGGAAGCTTCCTAGACCATTGGATCTTCACCAGTTGGTTTTCTAGCCATCAGATCATGCCCGATCGCTGATGGAATTCAAATCAAATCTGAAAATAACCACCATCGTCCGATCTTGACCACAATCAATCAGATCCATCCAATCGCGCCTTTACTGTTCCTATGGATCGTGTGGACCGACTGCACCGTACACCACAACCAATCAGCACCTCCTGTTATTGAGTGAAAAGTCCAAAATGTCCTATGAGCTGCGATAGATTTTTTGTGAACCTTTAAGGGTCTAGGTCCACCATGTATCGCTTTCGTAATTCGTCGGTTTCTATTGAGCTGGCAGTCCATGCCTGAATCGTGGACCGACTAATGGCTTCCATGGCTGAGTCGACTTGCATGGCTAGCTTGATGCGCTGGCTTCGTCGATTTGGCTCAGTGTGTTTGGATGCGCCGATTGATATGGCACAGCAACTTGAGCCGACTGAGCTGTATGTTATTTTCATTTAATTTTTATTTATTTTATTTTTTTAAAAAAAATTATATCTTCTTCATTTTAGCTTTGTTTTATGTGAAACTTATTTCATTATGATAAAAAAAATAAGCTCTTTCTATTGATTATAAAATTTTATTTTTTAATTTTTATTATTTTTTAATTAATAAAAATATTAATTTCTTAAAAATTATATATAAATTGATCATTAATTCTTAAAAATTAATATAAATTAATTAATAAATTAATATTTTATTGGTAAATTTATGGTACTTATCAATTATATCACACCATCTATAGTCAATGCAGCTTCGAGCATCAGGAGACCGCCAATGCAAGCAAATAATTTTGAAATAAAATCGACGATGATCTAGATGATTCAATCAACTGTCCAATTTAGTGGACACATGCACGATGATTCGAATGCCCATATTTCTAATTTTTTTGAACTCTGTGATACCTTCAAAATTAATGGAGTGTCGGATGATGCTATTAGATTAAGGTTATTTTTTTTTCTTTATGAGATAAAGCTAAAAGTTGGCTTTATTCTCTTTCTGTAGATTCTATCACTACATAGGATGCCTTAGCCTAGAAATTCTTAGCCAAATACTTTCCATCTAAAGATGTGTAATGATATTACTTCTTTTGTGTAAATGGAGATGGAGACACTGTATGAGGCTTGGAAATATTTTAAGAAACTATTAAGGAGATGTCCACACCATCAATTACCCATATGGCTTCAAGTATAAATTTTTTATAATGGTTTATCTTCTACTAATCATTCTATAATTGATGCAGCAGTAGAAGGTACCATTAATCAAAAAACGAAGAAGGAAGCCTTTGATCTGATTGATGAGATGGCATCAAATAGTTATCAATGATAAGGTAAATTGCATAATGCTGAGAAGACTAGCAGCTGTACATAGAATAAATAGCGTTCCAGTTTTGACAGCTGAGATTGCAGCTCTTCGAACTAAACTCAACAACATGAAGGGAGCAGCTATGCATGTACAGAGCATCACTTGCAAGCTATGTGGAGGAGGACATGATACAAGAAACTGCCAAACAGGTAATCCCTTTACTAAAGCCCCTAATATAGCTAACTATCTTGATAATTTTTTCAAACCTCAGCAAAATAATCCCTACTATAACACATACAACCAAGGGTGGAGGTAACATCCAAACTTTTCATGACGCAATCAAAATACAGCACAGCAACCACCTTCGGGATTCCAAGTACCTAAAAAGAAGTCTAACATGGAGGAGCTAATGATTAAATTTATGCAAAATCAAGAAACAACTATGAGAAACTTGGCGACTAAATTTATTCAGAATTAAGAAGCGGCCATGCAAAATTTGGAAACTAAGCTTAGACAGGACCAAGCAGTAGTAATTCAAAACTTGGAGATACAAGTAGGTCAAATGGCAAAAATAATCTTCGAGAGACCACAGAGATCCTTGCCTAGCAACATGGAGACCAATCCAAAGGAGCAAGTTAATGCCATCATCCTAAGAAGTGGTAAAGAGCTGAAGGAGCCACATCAGGATAAAAAGACTAAAGAAGAAACCATAAAATAGCCAACCAAAATTCATCAGTCATGAAAACAACCAGTAGATGGATGGTCCCCTGGTATAAAATTTGCTGATCCAAACATAAAGCCCTATGAGCCACCACTATCATTTTCAAAAGACAAATATGGCAGCCAGATAAGAAATTTTCTAACTTTTTTTAGTATTTTAAATAATTTATATATTGATATTTTTTTGTAGATGCTATCACTCAAATGTTCAGGTATGCTAAGTTTCTTAAAGAAATTCTAACTAATAAAAAAAAGCTGAAGAAGCATAAGAGAATAAATTTGAATGAAAAGTGCTCCGCAATACTTCAAAATAAATTACGACAGAAGCTAAAAGATCCAGGGAGTTTTATTATCCCTTGTATTATTAGTGATTATAGTTTTGATAAAGTTTTATATGATTTAAGAGCAAGTATTAATCTCATGCCTTTCTCTATTTTTAGGAAGTTAGATTTAGGAGAACCAAAGCCTACCACTATCACTCTTCAACTAGCTGACAGATCCATCAAATATCCAAGAGGTATAGTAAAGAATATCTTGGTAAAGGTAAACAAATTTATTTTTTTTTGTTGATTTTATTATACTTGATATGGAAGAAGATTATGATGTACCCCTTATCTTAGGAAGATCCTTTTTAGCTACAAGAGGAGCTTTAATAGATGTTCAACAAGAAAAATTAATTCTTAGAGTCCAAAATGAACGTATTACCTTTAATGTTTTTAAAGATATTAAACATTCTAAAGATAATCAAAATTATTTTTGAATTGATATTGTTGATAAATCAATACATAAGTATTCTTTAGAAAGCAGGTTTGAGGAACTTGTTAAAATTTGCACTATCCAATCACAAGAGGGTGCAGCTAAAAATATAAGTGTACCTATTGAAGTAGCATCGAATTGATCCAGCTTAGAGCTTCAAGAAAAGTCAAGCTGAAGACTATAAATCAAAACCATTAGATAGGTTATTTCGTTTTCTTTTAGTTTTGATTATTTTTTTTTAGTAATTTCTTGTTGTTCTTTTATTGCTTTGGTGTGTGTTTTTAATTTTGCAGAAAAAAATCAAATAAAAGCTCAAGCCAAATTTCAAAGCTTCAAAGAACCAGTCTGGACTAAAAAATCAGGTGTATTCTCTCCTATCCCTTATTGCATCTTTTATTTTTCTTTCTTCATTGAGACAATGTAGAATAAGTTGGGGGGTAGAAAAAATTTTTTATTAAAAAAATTATCTTTTTAAACCGTGTGTCAAGAAAGAAAATTCTTGAGCAAAATAGACTCAGAAAAGTAATAAAAGTTAAAAAGTATTTATTAATGAATATAATGAGTTAAAAGAAGTAGACTAGTTGGTCAGACTTTTAGCAGCCTACTTAGGTCACCTAAAGACTATTAGAACTTCTAATTGCATATACACACTAATAAAGTAAAGTAGGTGTTGATTATAAGGCCAACTGAAGATTTCAATTATCACTGAATAATTGATAATTAATATATATTTCAATCAAAAAAACTTGAATTTAAGGAAAAGAGCTATCTGTCTAAAATAAAAGTGCAAAATACCGAGTATATATGGATTGCTTGAAACTTAGTAACTAAGTTTCTACACCTAAGTCAAGTGTGGAGATTCACATCAAATGATGGAGGGAAGGCCAAGATGCTTAACACAAAAAAAAAAAAGGCAGTGTGAAAGCTATCTTAATTCATGAGCTTAACTTGGGAGTGTATAAAAAATTAACTGAAATAAATGATAAGACAAGATACTTTTGTCCTTTAAGCTAGTATTGAAATGCTAAGTTAATCATCATGAAGTGCTGTAGATCTTTAGATATACTCTAAGAAAGTTTTTGATTATACTGACTATGAAATTTGCTTCTGAAACTCAATACTTAATTAATTATATTTTCTAAATTTTTTGATTTTTAATTCTAACTCTATTTTTGTGAAGGAAGATCTTATTGAAACATGGTGATAAATTACTATTAAATAAAGCATTGCTAAGGGACTAGCAATGACTAAGTTGGAGGGTGTGATAAGTGATATAAATATATTAATGAAAGTATTAAATTATTAAATAATTTATCTTATTTATAAAAAATTAATATTTTTATTGATCTTATGCAGGAAAGAAGGCCATGAATGTAAAGAGCTTAATTTTCTAGTTCAAATGAAATAAATTTCAAGCAAAATAGAGTTCAATTAGCCCTGAAATCAATTTTCAAAGAAAAAATTAATTAAAGCTAGCCGGTCCAAATCAAATCGGTTCAAAAAACTGGCTTAGTTGGCCCGACCCGACCGCCTGCTAAACTAATCCGCCCGCCTGACGTTAACATGATGTCAGAATCATCACAGCGTATAGTGGACCACCACAGTAATCCATTTAGGAGCAAGTATAGAATTTCACATGGTGGAATGCGCTCTGATTGGCAGACATACGTAGCGGTCCATGCAAGACCCGACTCGCGATCGATAAGGCCCGATCAAATAGCTACTGTCACTTGGTTTTGATCCAATGATCGACATTTTAGCACTGATGGATGGTGGATGCAAGCTCTCGATCAAGATCCAATGGTTGAGATGCAATCCCAATTTTAAATAAAGCTACAGAAGACTTTAGATGCTAGTCTAATGGCCCAAATTTGCAAATCAAGAAGATCTGATGGTTATTGTTTAATCCAACTAGATATGGGAGAGTTTGAGGGGTTTTTGAGTGATTTTAGAGCTATTGGATGCTGATCTGAATATCAGAATGATCCAGGCTTCTCTTCGACTAATTCTAAAAGTTTTAAAACTGATTTCAATAGGATTTCTATCCAAAAAGACCACCTTGTGCTCAATTTAAAGCTTGCTGCTGATTAAAAAAGTAGAACCTAGGAGATAGGGAGAGAAACAAAGAGAATAGTTTGGAAGAAATAGAGAGGGGGAGAGTTACTTTTATTTTATTTTTTTCTTTCTTCTTTCTTTATTTTTCTTTCTTTTGTTTCTTCAAGATCAAAGCAAGTAGCTCTCTTCTTCTTCATTAAATTCTCTATGCCAAGAGCAATGGACGACCAATTTCAACAACAAGCAATTATTTGTTTGGATTTACTCATGCTTTTTATTTTATTTTCTATTTTTATTTTTTTACCATGAACTAAATTTTTTTTACTAAGACTAAGGTATAGCCACTTTTTTGATGCAATATTCAGTATGATTTGCTTTTAATTTTATATTTTGTTCATGATGAGTATATAAATCTATGCTTAATGCTTTTAGATTATTAACCATCTTTCTAATTGATTTGATGAATATAGATGATACGGACCAAGTACGTCTATATTATTGCTTCTTGATTTATATATCTTATATTTTGAATCAATTTGAGATTCATATGCATGCAGAAATTTTAGTGCACTTTGGATGCTGCATATTTTAATTAGAGAGTTTCATAGAGATTAATGCATCGATATTTATTTAAATTATAACTGCACCAAAGGATAGTTAATAAATATTGATAGTTTTGCTATATTTGGACCAAAGAATAGTGAATATCCTAGGAGACTCCACCATTATATGAAATAAAATTAACCTAATTATCTGAATATTGTATTAACTGAGTTGGTAAATCGATTGTCTTAGTAACCTATTGCTCTTCGAATTCAACCCTAATAATTATACCCTCTCTATCTTCTTGTAAATTATTAATTATTTTTTTATTTATTCTTATTTTCTTTATTACTTATAAATCAATTTTCTAAATAAAATCTAGGAAAGAGTTTTTTAGTATTTATTTTCTAATCTTTTAGGGACAATACTCTAATCACACACTTGCACTTGCCATAGCGACAGATTAGCATGCATCAATATAATTCACAATAACTCTTACTTGAACTAAAGTTAATCGGTGTAGTATCGTATACCCATCTTTGACTTATAATCATCGAACTTCTTTATCACTAGGGCTTTAGTGAATAGATCGGTCAGGTTCTCTTTTTCGTTAATCTTCTAAAGCTCGATGTCATCTCGATCCATGATCTTTTAGACAATATGGTAGCAATGCAAAATATGCTGCATCCGCTGATGTGCTTTCAGTTTCTTCGCCTGAGTAATAGCTCTAGTGCTGTTACAGTAGAGTAGAACTAGACTATTAAGAGAGGGTGCCACTCCGAGCTTGATGATAAATTTTTTCAACCACACAGCTTTCTTGATAGTATCAGATGTCGCAATATACTGTTCCTTATAAATAGAGTCGACCACAATATGCTGCTTGAAACTTTTCCAATAGATAGCTCCATCATTAAAGATAAACACGTATCCCAACATACACCTACTATCATTATGATTAGATCAAAAATTAGAGTATGCAAATCCTATAAATTTTAAATCAAACTCACCATAAATGAGCCACTAATCCTTAGTTTTTCTCAAATACTTAAGGATGGTTTTCACGACCTTCCAGTGATTCTCCTCTAGATCAGATTAGTATCTGCTCACTATCCTTAGTGACTATACTACATCTTATCTCATACATGTCATGATTTACATGATAGAATCCTACTATCGAGATATATGATATTCTACTTATATGCTCTCTCTCTCGAGGTATTGTCAGATAATCCCTCTTTAAGAGAGAAATTTCATGGCCTATCAGTAGATAGTTTTTCTTGAAATTCTCCATGCTAAATCATTTCAGTACAATATCGATGTACGTGGATTGAAATAATCTAATCAATCTCTTAGATCTATCTCTATAGATCTTCATCCTTAGGATCATCTTCTACTGCTATCATCTCCAGTCACCATCAGGATCGCGTTACCATCTGAACTCAAGACTTGGTTCTTTCCACTTAAGAATCTCATTCCGAAGTAGTGCAGAAGTTATCTCTTCCATCTTGATACTACTCTTGCCAACAGAAGAGTAAAAACTTATATGAAGGAAGAAGCGATGCTAGCAAAACTAACGCCCTGGTCCTCTTCTTAACTTTTTTGCCAATGCTGAGAAGGTCGATGAGGATCTTCTGAAAGTTGGATAAATATTCCTACATGCTCTATCCTTCATCTATTCGTAGCTAGTAGAATTGCTTCCAAAGGAATAGCATGTTGGTGAGTGATTTTTCCATACACAACTCCTCGAGCTTCAACCACAGCACCATCAAAAAAGTCTCGTCAAGTACATAGATCACTATATCATCTACTAGGTACAAGCAAATCATGCTCACCGTCTGTATCTGGATTCACTTTCAATCCTTCACCTCCATGGTGGCAAGTATCTTCTCGTACAAGAAAGTGTCGATCAATCCATGTTAGATGAGGACATCCTTTATCCTTGCCATAAGGAGAAATTATCATTTCTATCGAACCCGTTAATCTTCATTTTGATTGAACTTGCCTGCTCCATATTCTTTAATCTTTATCACCACTACTGTAATCCATGCTCTGGTAGCATGAAGCTTGGATACCAATTGTTGGGGATCTTGAACTGGAATATTACAGTAAAAGAAAGAAGAAATAAAAAATAAAAGATAATCAAGTATATGGATCAGCCAAAAGGCTCATCTCTATAGGGCATGCAAAGCTTCACTATGACAAAAAAATAAATACAAGAGGAGATTATCTACTCTCAACACTTATATACAATCCTCTCAACTAAAAGCTACTCTTATAAAACTCTCTCTTAAAGACCTCTTAAAATAATCATAGTCCACTACCTAGCTGTCTGCTCAGAGCCTCCTTGCTCCTACTATCTGCTGGCACACTCTGATCTGCTGCCTTCTGCTATTACCATTTTAAGTCTCAACCAAACCACCACACATAGCTCTCGGTCTGCTACAGGCCTTTTAAAGGCCTTAGTCCATATCCAGCTTGGAGAATAATTTTTGATTACATTCTAATAAGCCCCTGACTCTTGGATTACCACTGCAAGCAATAGCTACCATCTGATTGTGCATTTCTGCCTATAGTCCTTGTGGAAAAAATTGGTCCATGCATACTGTGCACGCAAACTCCATGGAGGTGCTCCCGTGTGCGCTCACGCATGCTGGATGCGATCCTATGCACTGGCACATGCGCAGACGATAGCTCACAGTGCCCGAGCACCCAAATGCCAGCCCCCCTCTTGCATGTCTACCTAGGCCCAAGCGTGCCTGCGTGCATGCCTGCCTGGGCTCGAGCCGGCCATCGCACACACCCTGCATGGCACTGGCACCCGCACTGGGCCTAGGCGTGGCCTAGCATGCTACAAGTCATGCCCGTGCATAGTTGGCCCGCATGCTCGTGCATGCTTAGGCTGCCTCGCTAGACCGCTCCTCTTACAGGTTTGCATATTATGGGCCCCACTCGATAGCTCGTAGGCCATACCAGCCTACTGTGACCTTTTTTCGCACATATCTCCTCCATCTAGATTTCGATTAAGGTATTCTTAGGCTCGTTGGACTCTATTTATTATCTTGGACCTCGCTATGGGCTTATTATGAAAGAATTTAAGATATTTTTCTCAATAATCTTCACATCCATTTGCTAGATTTTATAGTCCAAATATGTTGCTATCACATGCATAATCCAAATGAACTTAAGCATTGCCACAGGAGAAAACATCTTGTCATAGTATATACCATAATACTGATGATATCCTTTGACAACCAAACGGGCTTTATAGGTCTCCATCTTCCTATCTACACCCCTTTTCCTTTTGAAGATCTACTTACATCCTATGGATTTTACTTGTTTAGGTAGGTCAACTAATGTCCATACATTGTTGATCTTCATGGACTCCATTTTGGATTTCATGGCTCCAAGCCATTTATCATAGTTGAATCTCTCCATTGCATCCATGTAGATGATCAGATCTTCATCATTCTCATCGAGCTCGATAGGATCACCACCCTGGATGAAAAAATTATAGTATCTATCCGACTGATATGGTACTCTACCAGATCATCTTAAGAATGTAAGTATGATAGGTTTCAGGTTTAATCTAATTAAATATGGTTTGGGTTTGGTTACTTATATCAGTTCTTTTACATGTCGAACTTCATCAAGCTCAATCTTAGAGGCATTAGTTCCTTCACCAAGGAACTTTCTTTCTAAAAAGACTGTCATAAGACTGACGAACATCTTTTGTTCATCAACAAGATAGAAATAATATCCTCTAATTTCTTTTGGATATCCAATAAAAATATACTTATTAGACCTAGGTCCAAGCTTGTCTGTTATTAAATATTTGACATAAGTCGAACACCCCCAAATCCTAAGGTGTGAGAGTATTGGCTTACGCTCTATCCATATCTCATATGGTGTTTTAGCTATAAATTTACTCAGAATTCTATTAAGAACATAACAAGCTGATTTGAGCGCAAATTTTTAGAAGAAGATCGGTAGACTGGCAAAGTCCATTATGAAATAAACTATGTCTAACAGAGTCTGATTTCTTCTTTCAGACACATGATTATGTTGTGATGTCTTAAGAGGAGTCCATTGGGACATGTCAGAAACTCACTGAAAAGGTACTCACCCCCTCAATCAGACCTAAGAGTTTTAATACTCTTCTCAATTTGTTTCTCTACCTTATTACATAATTATTTGAATATTTCAAATGACTCAAACTTATGTTTCATCAAGTAGACGTACCCATACCTAGATAAGTCTTTAGTGAAGGTAATAAAGTAGAAATATCTACCTCTAACACTCATGCTCGTAGGTTAATATACATCAGTATGTACTAGATCTAGAAGTTCACTGGCTCGCTCATCTTTTTTAGTGAAAGATGACTTGGTCATCTTCCTAAGAAGATAGGACTCATAGATTAAAAATGATTCATAATCATCAACTTTAAGGATTTTCTCTTGAGTCAATCTATTTATTCTGTTCTTATTAATATGACCTAGCCTACAGTGCCAAAGATAGATTTCAAACATATTATCTACTCTAGGGCATTTGCCAAAGAAATAGATCATATTAATAGGCTATGATCATATATAAATTTTATTGTTCAATTATCCATTAAACATAAAAATATCATTCAAAATGACATTACAAAAGTTTCTCTTTATTAAAATTTTATAACTTTTTTTGGTCAAAAGGCCTGTTGACCCCTCCTAAGTAATTTTGATGATGACCAAACATTAAAGCAAATGACTATTAATATATTTTATTTTTAGTATTCTAATATCAAAAGAAAAAGACCTCTTTGATCAAAATGAGAATGATACGAAGCTCAATTAAAATGAAAATCAAATCCTCTTGATTGGTGCAAAAAATTTTCAAAATAGCCTTGAAGCAATTTTCGAGACATCTCAAAATTCTTTTGAGAGCTCTCATGAGGACTGGCACGATCGGATGAGCTTCTAGCACAGTTTCAAGAGATCTCGAGTGAATCTTGAGAGCTCTCGATCTCAAAAGATAGAAACATAATTTCTGCACCATAAGAGCGAAAGGTCTTGCAGTATTCTCGAGAGGTCTCATGGTTTCGGCGAGAGCTCTCGATCTCAGGTGAGTCAATTTTTCTAGAAAGCTATTTTTTTAAGTGACTGAAGGCAAGAGCTCTCCTGTTCAAATTGAGAGGCCTCGTTGTTGGTGCACCAACTGGCATCACCTCTTTCTGATATTAATTGATGTTTCATGATATCGCTCGAACGTCAATCATCCTTGGCATCACAAGCTTCGATATCATATTGTGGAAGCCCCTGATCTTTAGCACGGATCTGAAGAAATCTATGATATTCTCTATGGGCAGTAAACCACCGATCCTCCATCTAGATCTATGATGGGATGCCTCCCTCCTTGGACTTAAGGGAGACGCCCCCTTCTCTGGACTTCTTCAAGAACCCTAGGACGGCAATTCTAGAGAGAAGAGAAGAAGAGAGTTGAGGAAGAAAAGGTCTGTATTGATTTTCAATCTTGAAAATCCTAATACAATCTATGTATTTATACATAGCCATTAGGCCCGACCAAAAACTCTCCTGGCTAATCCAATACATGAAAGCACTTACCGAGCCCATGTATACCCATATCTCTTATGCTCTCATCTTCTAAATCTAGATTCGACCCATACATGAATTAACCCCCTTAAGACCTCTCAAATCAGGCCTTAAGATTTCTAGGATCAATCTAGATCCTAGCCTAAAATAAACCCTCACATAACTCTGCCCACGCACTGAGCCGACTCAGTCTCAGCACTGAGCCAACTAAGTTCTACTAGGTCGGCTCAGTCTAAAACTGAGCCAGCCCAGTTCTGTGCTGTGCCAGCAGTTCTGAATGCGTAGCTCTCTATTTTGCCTATGCACTGAGATTTAGCCGATCTAATTTTGGATTAAGCCGGCTAACCTATAGAAAATCTTCTTTCTATAGTCTTGATTCTCTGACTTTGGTTCCTTGCTTTACCTTATATCCCAGGTCTCCGAAGTACCAACCAAGCCTCTGAAATCTCCGAAGCCAACCTCCTGAATCCTCCCGTGGCCTCCCAAGGCTTAGGAGCATCATAAATTCTCACGCTCGTAACCTGGCGAGACGTCTCGAGATGAACCAAGAGGTCTCCAGATACGATGATAGCCTTTTGATGGAACATCTTAGATAAGTTTTTCTCAACTCCAATAGCTAGTTACTGCTCTCCAATAATTGAATTTCATTTTTTTTGAACTCCAATCATCACCAGAAGAGAAAAAATGCACCAGATATAAAAGAAAGAAGATGTATTTTTGAAAGATCTAAGAAAAATGAGGGAAAAGAATGCACGCCCTATTTTTCAACGAATGCATAAATCTCCAATCAAATAGTTCTCTCAAGCATTAAAAAGCCCTCAAGTGTAATAACTCTAAGCATTCAAGAAGGCTTCCAACGAACTACAACGACAACCTTTCTGCTCATTCAAAGGAGCATTCTTTTTTGTAAAATTTTTCTTTCTCTTTCCATGTACTTGGTTTTAGCAAGAGCTAGAACTTGAATTTTGAGATTTTTCTCCCCATTGTTTATCTCGATTTGATTTGTCTGATCTTTGTAAGGATTGTGGTTGATGAATCTAAAGAAAAAACCAACTGAATTTTTGGATAATGAGCCCAAAAAAATTTTGCAGCTATAATCTTACGAGATTATAGTAAAATTTCCAAGAGTCTTACTTGGAGAGTGGACGTAGGTGCTGGAAGTGCACCGAACCATTATAAAATTTTCTTGTTTGTGTGTGTGCTATTGCTTGTGCCTTTTTTTTTGCTCTCTCATCTGATTCACATAGGTTTCAAATATTTTTACCGCACATATCTGCTTTAAGTTTTTGAAAACCCAAGTCACACCCCCCCTCCTCTTGGGTTATCTACCTAGGCAACAATTGGTATCAGAGCCTTGATTCTCTACTAATTATTAATTTTATCAACTAGAGACAGAGATCATGTCAATCCAACTAGGAGGTTTACTTGCCGAAGGACAATCCACAAATAGGCCATCTCTTTTCAATGGGTCCAACTATACCTATTGGAAAGCTCACATGCACATTTTTATTCAAGCCCTCAACTATGATATATGGAGTGACATTGTCAATGGCCCACACACCTACAATCATTGTCAATGACACATCTTCTCATAAGTTGGAGAAGGATGGGGATGAGATGGACAAGAAACTTGTCCAATTAAATACCAAGATAATGAATGTACTCTACTATACCCTTAATGCAAATGAGTTTAACCAAATTTTTACTTGTAATTTAGCTAAGAAAATTTAGGATAGACTTGAGATCATACATGAAGGGACAAATCAAGTAAAAGAAATAAAGATTAACATGCTAGTTCATCAATATGAATTATTTAAAATGAATCCCACTGAATCTATCACTAGCATGTACACAAAATTTACTGATATTATAAATAGTTTGAAAGGCTTAGAAAAAGTTTATACTAATAGTGAATTGGTAAGAAAGATTCTCAGATCTTTGTCTAGAACACGGGAAGCCAAGATGACAGCCATCCAGGAGACAAAGAATCTAAACACTCTACCTTTAGAGAAGCTCATTGGATCCCTGATGACACGTGAGCTTGCCATGAGTTGGCACAATGAAGAGGACAATAAGAAGAAGAAAATAATAGCACTGAAATTCATGGCAACTGAAGAAGAAGAAGATGATCTATCCATCAATGAGGAGAATGATGAAGACATGGCTCTGGTGATCAAAAAATTCAAGAAATTTATGGAAAGAAGAAGACAAGAATTTAAGAAGAGAAGCTTCATTAGAGGAGAAGCCAGTAGAAAGAAGAAGAAAGAAAAAAAGAAGGATCAGCCCACTTACGATGAATGCAAAAAGGCAGGATATTTTGAAGAAGGGATCAAAAAGAATAAAAAAGAAAACTATGTTAGCAACTTGGAGCGACAGTGATGAGTCAAGCTCAGAGAAAAAAAATCAAAATGAAGCAAACTTGTATTTCATGGCACAAGATGATGAGGTATCCTCCACTCTTGACTCAAATTTTATTTTTGATAAGCTTCAAGATGCCTTTTATGACTTGATGAAAGATTTCAAAATGATTAGTATAAAAAATAAAAATCTTAAGAAAATAATTCAAACTCTTTTAAAAGAAAAGGAAGAGATAATTAGTAACCATAATAAGTTAAAAGAAGAAAATAAAATCCTAAAGGATGAATTGGATAAATTAAAATCTTTAGTTGATAAATTTACTTGTAGTTCTAAAAAATTATAAATAATTTTAAATAATCAAAAAGGAGTTTATGATAAAGTCGGACTAGGATATAAACCTAAAGACAAAACTAAGTTTCTAAAGAATTTTTTTACTACACCCATATGAATTAGCACTTCATATATCACTTGCTTTAGATGTAGAAAAGTAGGACATAAAGCATTTGAGTGTAATACTAGAAAATTCAGTGAAAAATAAGTTAAAAGAATTTGGATTTCAAAAGAAACCATGACCACTAATCCAAAAGGATCCAAAAAGACTTGGATACCTAAAACTATCACTTGATTATTTATGCAGGAATGTCTTGCAACCCAAGGATCCAAATGGGAGTGGTACTTAAATAGCGGCTGCTCAAGGCATATGTCGGGTGATAAGAAGTAATTCGTCATCCTAGAAAGAAAGAAAGGGGGAGTGGTCACCTTTGGTGACAACGGCAAAGATAAAATAATTAGCTATAGTAAAATTTAGATTACTCCTTCCACCTTTATAGATAATGTATTATTAGTTGATAATTTAAAATATAACTTGCTTAGTATTAGTCAACTATGTGATAAAAGTTTTAAAATTTTTTTTGAATCTTCTTTGTGCAAAGTATCTAGTTCCTTGGATGATAATTTAAAATTCAATGGATTTAGGCATGGCAATATCTACATGATGAATCTTGATGAAATTATCATGAAAAGTGGCCAATGTCTAGTTGCAATGAATGCTAACATCAAAAAAACTAGTTGGCTTTGGCACCATAGGTTAGGTCATGCTAGCATGCATACTCTATATAAATTACTTAATAAAGACTTAGTTAAAGGGCTACCAAAACTAAATTATAAAGTTAATCATGTTTGTGATACTTGCCAATTTGGAAAACAAACTAGGAGGAATTTTAAATCTAAAAATATGATTTTAACTTCTAAGCCTCTTGAATTAATACATATAGATTTGTTTGAACCTACTACGACCACAAGCCTAGGAGGAAAGAAGTATGGTCTTGTCATTATTGATGACTACTATCGTTTCACCTGGATTTGACTTTTAGCCCATAAAGATGAAGCATTTTCAATGTTTTCAAAATTTTATAAGAAGATAACAAATAAAAAGAATTCAACTATGATATGTATCCATAGTGATCATGGCATAGAATTTAAAATAAATATTTGAAGAATTTTGCAATGAACATAGAACATAATTTTTCTGCACCTAGAATCTCTCAACAAAATGGAGTTGTTGAAAGAAAAAATAAAATCTTAGTTGATATGGCATGTACCATGTTGTATGAAGGGAATCTACTCAAATACTTTTGGACTGAAGCCATTAATACAGCATGTTGTATCCTAAATAGAGTTTCTATTTGCCCAATCCTAAAGAAAACCCCCTATGAGCTTTGGAAAGAAAAAAATCTAATATTAATTATTTTTATATTTTTGATTAAAAATATTTTATTCATAATAATGGTAAAGATGATCTAGGTAAATTTGATACTAAGGTAGATGAGGATATCTTTCTTGGATACTCTACATCTAGCAAAGCATATAAAGTCTTCAACAAATATTCTTTGGTTGTTAAAAAATCAATGCATGTCATTTTTTATGAAACTAACAATCAATCTTCGAGAAAGAAAGATGTTTTTGATGATGACACAAGAATTCTTCAAGATGGAATGAAGGGGCTAAACTTGAGAGACAATAACATTCATGACAAAGGTAAATCTACAACAATCATTGAACAAGATAAGGATGGTGAGAATGAAGCATCTAATAATCATAGAGATCACCTAAGGAGTGGAGGTATGCACATAATCATTCAAGAGAATTGATTTTAGGTGATCCTTCATAATGGAGTAAGAACTATATCTTCTTTTAAAGATACATTTGATTATCTTGCATTTGTTTCACAAATAGAATTTAAAAATATAGAAGAAGTTGAGAAAGACTCTAATTGGATGCTAACCATGCAAGATGAACTAAACCAATTTGAAAAAAATAATATACGGACTCTTGTAAATAGATCCCTTGACCATCCTATAATTGACACAAAATGAACATGATAATATTGTAAGAAATAAAGCTAGACTAGTTGCTAAGGAATATAATCAAGAAGAAAGGATTGACTTTGATGAAACATATGCTTCTGCAGCAAGAATAGAGGCTATTAGATTGTTACTTGTTTTTGCTTGCTACATGAACTTTAAATTATTTCAAATGGATGTGAAAAATACCTTCTTGAATGGTTATATTGCTGAAGAAGTATTTATAGAACAACCACCTAGCTTTAAAAATCACTCACTTCCTAACCATGTGTATAAATTAAATAAAGCACTTTATAGACTTAAACAAGCACTTAGAGCATGGTATGAGAGATTGAGTAAATTTTTATTATAAAATAATTTTATTAAAGAAAGTGTAGACACCATATTTTTTTAAAAAAAAAATAATGATCTTCTTGTAGTTCAAATATATGTAGATGACATCATATTCGGAGCTATTAATGAAATTCTCTATCAAGAGTTTGCAAAGTTGATATAGGATGAATTCGAAATGAGCATGATGGGAGAGCTGAATTTCTTTCTTGGACTATAAACCAAACAATCAAAGAAAGATATTTTCATTAGCCGAATCAAGTACCTCAAGAAAATGCTAAGAAAGTTTAACATGAAAAATGGAAAAAAGATCGGCACACCAATGAGTCCCTCAAGCAAACTCGACAACGATGAAAATGGTACAACAATAAATGAAAAGCTCTATAGAGGTATGATTGGATCCCTACTTTATTTAACTGCAAATAGACCTGATATATTATTTAGTATTTGCACATGTGCTAGATTTCAATCTAATTCTAAAAAATCTCATTTACTAGCTGTCAAGAGAATTTTTAAATATTTAATCTACACATAACTTAGGACTTTGGTACTCAAAATAATCCTCCATTGAATTGATAGGATACACTGATGCAGACTATGGAGAATGTAGAATTGATAGAAAGAGTACCAGTGGCACTTGCTAAGTTTTAGGATTGAACTTAATTTTTTGGTATAGCAAGAAGCAAAACTCTATAGCACTGTCAACGACTAAGGCCGAATATGTTGCTTCGGAGAGTTGCCGTACTCAAATACTATGGATCAAGCAACAACTCGAAGACTTTGAAATTAAGCAAAACAAGATACCTATTAGGTGTGATAACACTAGTGCCATAAACTTGATAAAAAAATTTATTCAACATTTAAGAACCAAACACATTGAAATTAGACATTACTTCATAAGAGATCATATTCAAAATAATAACATTAAGCTAGAATTTGTATCAACTAAAAATCAACTAGCTGACATTTTGACAAAACCATTAAATAAAGATAGATTCTCAAAAATCTAGGATGAACTTGGTATATGTGATTCTTTATAAAAATATTTAATCTTAATTTTTTTGGATTATTTTTGGTCTTCCTTTATCATCCTAAACACCCCTAATTTAATCTTGAAAAATTGAAAAAAGTTGACTTGAATTTTTTTTTTATTCTGATTTCTTCCCCCTGTGCTCGAGAAGTCTCGGCTTACTCACGAGACCTCTCGACTGGATTCTAAGATCTCTCATGTTAAACACGAGAGCTCTCAAATTTCTTGATATGTCTCATCATCAAGATGAGAGCTCTCGATTCTCATGGGGCCCTTTTTTTGTCGAACTTTTGAGAGGTCCCTTGTTTCGTTCGTTCGTTTTGTTTTTCCAAGATCTCTCTCCCAAACTCTCCCAAACTTCCATCCCCTCCTCGAAACCTTTTGAATCACTTTTTCTTTATCCATTCCATCCAAATTTGAAACTCCAATGGCTCCAAAGAAGAGAACCCTCACCGCACAAAGACCATCCATCACTCCTTCGATCGAAGCTAGGGCTAAGCAGCAGCGGGACATGGCCCAAGCATCTTCATCCACCACTTCTTCTCGTGCTCGTCTCTTCATCGCCATAAGGACTATTTCAATGGGCTGATGTGTCAACATTGAATACCTAGATAGGGAACATTTTTGTATTGGGTTGTGGATCAGGCAACAAGGATGGGAGAAGTTGTGTGTACTCTTGAGGTAAATATCTATTCGGACCTAATTAAAGAGTTCTTTGAGAACATTATCTTTGAGCATGGGTCAAAGATAGAGTCAGTTATTAAAGAAGTACACATCTCTTTGGATGAAAGAAAAATATGGCAACTCCTGAAAGTACCTAGGTCGAGAGCAAGCAATCTAAATTTGATTGATAAAATTAAAGCTCTAAAATGCATTTTAGAAAGAAAAAATGTTGATGAAAATCAACAATTGATCTCACATCATCTCTCAGTAGAAATGAGATTACTACAATGCTTTGTGAGCCACATAATTTTTTCAAAAATAGAAAGACATGATTGGATTGGAAAGAAAGAACTGGCTGTTATGTTCTTTATGGTAACTAGAACACCCATGAGCTTTTTCTCTCTAATGCTTCAATAGTTAAAGGACACAGCCAACAAAAGCAAAGCCTGTCTGCCCTACGGGATGATCTTCACTTTGATTTTCAAGAATTTTCATGTTAATCTAGAAGGTGAAGACTTCAAAAAGTTGGCACACATCGACTACATAAATGAGGGAACTTTGAACAAAATAAAATTTGTAAAAAAAGATGATAGATGGGTAAGGGCAGATGAACATGTTGCTACTATAAATGAGTCTGAAGGGCACAAATCTCCACCCCCTCCACCATCATCCTCTACTGTTGGACCTTCATTCACTACACCAGGATCTCTGCATACTCCACAAGGGCCTCCTAGTCATGCTCCAGCACCTTCCTCTGCTTTTGATCAAGAAAATTTAATTGAAAGGATGGTAGAGGAAGTAGCTTAAAAAGTGTCTGAAAGGTTCATTGATATTCTCTCCAATGTAAGGCATCAACTATTGGTGAGCATTGTAGAATAAAGAATATTCTCTGAAGGTCAGACTGAAATGCTTAGCCAACAACTTAGTGGATTATCTCAAAGGCTTGAAAATTTAAAGAAAAAGCAATATGGGTCATCAACTCAGATTGAACGTCTTTTATCTGAGATAGGTAGAATTGTACAGAGACTAGAAGAGAACATCACCATTCAGTGCACCATGGCTGAAGTTCTTATTTCATCATTGTGGTAGATTATGAATCGACTTAGCAGCCTTGGTTCTCGGACTCCATCCACTTTTAGATCCTCACCATCTTCTAGACCTGTACCTCACTTATCCTCTTCTAGACCTAAATCTTTCTCTGAATCAATCATAGAGTTCCTCTCTAATGAGGAATAGGTCTAGTTTTTCCTATGTTTTTTGTTTGTTACTAAGTATACTCTTGAGAATATTGGTATAGATCCACTTTTTGTAAATCAATATATATCTTTATCATTGTAATTTCAATCTCTTACAATGGAATCAATCTTTTCTATTATATTCTTGCCTTCTTTGCCAAAAGGTCTGACTTTTTCAATTATGATTATCTCATTTTTGTGATTTTGATGCTGACAAAAAGAAAGAGAAAAATTAAGAGAAAAAGTATAAGGAAGAAAAATGCAAATGTATAAACACAAAAAGAAAGAACATTATTTAATTTTATACAATTCAAAAGAGCATACATTAAGGGAGAGCTTTAGTACAAAAAATTTTGCATACTCTCATTTATTAATTCATGATATACGTATTGCTTACACTCTTTTTATGACTTGCTTGATGTTTTGTCATCATCAAAAAAAGAAAGATTATTGACCCTCCTAAGTGATTTTGATGATGACCAAACATTAAAGTAAATGACTACTAATATATTTTATTTTAAGTATTCTAATATCAAAGAAAGAAAGCTCTTTGACCAAAATGAGAATGATACGAAGCTCAATTTAAATGAAAATCAAATCCCCTTGATTGATGCAAAAATCTCTCAAAATAGCCTTGAAGCAGTTTTCAAGATGTCTTGAAATTTTTTCGAGAGCTCTCGTGAGAACTGGCATGACCAAACATGCTTTTGGTATGATTTTGAGAGATCTTGAGTGAATCTTGAGAGCTCTCGATCTCAAAAGATAGAAACATAGTTTCTGCACCTTGAGAGCGAGAGGTCTCACAGTATTCTCAAGAGGTCTTGTCGTTTCGATGAGAGCTCTCGTTCAAAATCGAGAGCTCTCGATTTTAGGCGAGTCAATTTTTTTTAAAAGGCTATTTTTTCGAGCGACTAAAGGTGAGAGCTCTTCTGATCAAACTGAGAGGCCTCGTAATTTGACAAGACGTCTCGAGATAAACTGAGAGGTCTTGAGACATGATGATAGCTTTTTTGATGGAACATTTCAGATCGAATTTTCTCAGCTCCAATAGCTAGTTGCTACTCTCCAACAGTCAAATTTTACCTTTTCTAAACTATAATCATCACCAAAAGAGAGGAAATGCACCAGATATAGAAGGAAGAAGATGTATTTTTGAAAGACCTAAGAAAAACGAGAGAAAGGAATGCACGCCCTATTTTTCAATGAATACACAAATCTCCAATCAAACAGTTCTCTCAAGCATTGAAAAGCCCTCAAGTGTAATAACTCCAAGCATTCAAGGAGGCTTCCAATGAACTGCAACGATAATCTTTCTGCTCATTCAAAGGAGCATTCTTTATTGTAAAATCTTTCTTTCTCTTTCCATGTACTTGATTTCAGCAGGGGCTGAAACTTAAATTTTAGGATTTTTTTTTCCATTATTTATCTCGATTTGATTTGTCTGATCTTTGTAAGGGTTGTGGTTGGTGAACCTAAGCAAAAAACCAACTAAATTTTTGGATAGTGAGCCTAAAAAAATTATCTGGCTATAATCTTGTGGGTTTATAGTGAAATTTCCAAGAATCTTGCTTGGGGAGTGGACGTAGATGCTAGGAGTGCACCGAACTACTATAAAATTTTCTTATTTATGTGTGTGCTACTACTTGTGTCTTTTTTTTGCTCTTTCATCTGATTCACATAGGCTTCAAACATTTTCACCATAGATATCTACTTTAAATTTTTGAAAATCCAATTCACCCCTCCCCCCCCCCCCTCTTGGATTGTCTACCTGGGCAACAAGGCCTATAGAAATAATATTCAATAAAAAACTTAGACAAAAGTGACATTCACTAGGAATAGTAGTATAAGAATTGAATACAAGCTTAATGATTTCTAAAGCTAGAACTAGAACCGGTCTTCCATCTTTAACATTTAGAAACTTCCACCTCCTTCAAACCTCCTACTGACCTGTAAACACTATAATGAATTGCAAATATGATGAGGGCTTCCAATTTCTAATATCCAGGTAGTAGTATCACATATTAAGAAATTGCAATGAGTTATCATATAATTATGTTGCTTAGCAATAGATTGCTTCTTCCTCGACCTGTTTGGATCTAGGGAGGTAATGTACCGAGGATAGTTTCTCTTCCAATATTCCTACATCTTATAATAGAAGCATTTTGCCCAGCTTTGATCAGGCTTGGGTTTCTTGGTCTAATCCTACATAGATGTCCCAGCATACTGCTGCACCTTCTTATTTTTCTTCTTCTTGTTCTTCTTCTTTTTCTTAAAGGATCGACGAACAGAAGAAGATCCTTCCACTATATTCACTGACCTCTTATGGAGTTGGTGATCCTTCTCAAAGTTCTATAGTAATCCTAGCAAACCATGGTAGTTAATTGCAGGCTTTGTTATTCTGTAATGAGTAAGGAATGGAAGGTAGGATTTTGGCAAGAAGTTCAGTATAACATCTTTTCCAAGCTACTCACGCAAGAAAAAGTCGAGCTTGCTTAGATGCTCAATTAACTCGATTATATATAGTATATGATCAGTAACTGACATCCCATCCCTCATTCGGGCATTGAAGATAGCATAGCTAGTCTTGTACCTCTCAACATCATCGGAAGTGTCAAAGGACTTATTCAACATTTGAAGCATATCCTCTAATTGAACATTCTCAAATCTATGACTGAACTTATTGCTCATAGCTACCAACATAATATAATGAATCATGGTTCGATCGTTGAGCCACTTCTGGTAAGTAGCTTGGACCATTCCAAGTACATTCGAGGTTGGCTTCTCATGTGCTGGATCCATCAGAATATATAGAATCTGCTCATACTTCAAGATTATCTTTAACTTTTGATACCAACTATCAAAATTAGGTCCCGTTAACTTATCACTGACAAGGTAGTGGCCATAACTATACAAAAAGAAAACCAAAAGCCTAATTAGTATATGAATTTATTAAGCCTAAAGATTTAGACTTTAGTCTAAAGATTATTTCACTATTTTATATGAATTGGTAATCTTTACCTCCAATTTGAGGAACCATTTTAATTTCTTAGTGGATACTAAAATCCACACAGACTGCATACAAGCCCGACTTTGGTCGGCCAACCCATATGCATCTATGGGTAGGTTCTTAATCAATTATTTTTTTAAATAATTTTTAGTAATTAATTTTGTCCCACATGCTAATTCAGTAGGCTTTGGCCTCCATTAAAAAGGTCTGATTAGGTTCAACCATTAACATGACCATACTTGGTACATCTAACCAATGAATGATTAGGCCCAACTTTGGTCGGCCAACCTAACCATCCATCAGAGAGACACAACCAATTTATTATATTATGAATGATAATTCCAATGTTGGGAATTATGTCCCAAAAGCCAATCGTTAGCTTGTTAACGATTGAGCTACTTTGTATATGTAATTAATCATTGATAAATAAAATACTTTGGCATATTTTTCATCACAAGTCTTCATCTTCTAACAAACTCCATTTTTATGATGAAATCCTTAGGACTATTTAGTTTCGATAAATAGAGAATTTATCGATTAGCCCTAAAATCAGTTCACGATCAAATGATAGGCTATTAAATAGGACGACAACGTCTATCGAGCATAGGTCACTGTATGCCATATAGATTGGTTGTCCTCTTAACCAAGAAGTATGGAGACACTGGTATGGCATACAGGTGAGATGTATGGGTACATCGTTATTGAATGTGATCAACTCTAGAGCATTCTGCTGTCGAAGATGTCTCTGATGGGATATAGATATAAGTATCCCTTAGACCTGAGATCACCTCAGTGACTTACAAGCAACTCACTGTGCTTTGGTATCAAACTAACTGAATTTCTAATTTAGTAACAAAAGACTTCTGAGCATAGTCAAGTACTTACGAAGTTGGTGTATGATCAAGATGGAATTGACCACTGCAAAAGTTAGAGAAGAATGTATCACCATATTTCAATATAGCAAAACCTTGATCAGGATAATCCATCAGATGGATATGATATTTTGAAATATAATGTGGACAATCTGATCAGAGTTGATAGTTGAACTCTGAGATATCCTACGAGCATTTTAGTCAAGAGGATGAATTATATGGAAACTATATTTGCATGAATTCTAAGGATGGTGTTCTACACATTTGACCTATCCGACTTTTGGATATCATTGCTAGATGGTCACTTTGATTGGTATAAAAATTTATTCCTATACTATCAGCTTAGATTTGAATCTATGAGGTCACATACATTAGAGCTCATGATCTGATCGGATGGTTGATTAATGATTGAGAATCATTCTAGGGTTAAACGATTAATACGATTGATGTTTAACCTAGTGCAAGTGTTGTAGGAGGATTGATTAGCAATTCAATTGCTAATTGACTTAATTTGATTAAGTCAAAGGGCTGAGACTAAGTCTACTTAAATATGATTAAATTTGGTTTGGGCTTGATTGGATCAAGTCCAATTGACTTATTGGATAAGTCAAGTGCAAGAAAAAACTAGTCCTAGTCTAACTAGGACTTAGATCAACCCAATTTTCTAATTTGATTAAAAATTAAATCAAAATTAAATCTAATTTAAATTGAAACATTAATTAGGTTAGAATGTAATTTAATTTGATTGAGTTGGTTTTGATTTAATTTGGTTTAAGGAACCACTTTGACCAAGTCATAGATAGAATCCTAGTAAGATTAGGATTCCTCCTTGCGCCACCTTAATCCCAATGTCCCCCATGCCTATTTTTTCGGTATTTTTTATAGAAAATCCTTTTCTTCCTGATCTTCACGTACACCCCCTCTCTTCCTCTCTTTCTCATATGGTAATTATGTAGAAGACCAAGTCAAAGGAGTTTGTTTTGATATTAGATTCTATGAGATAGAATCCTAACAAATCTAAACTCTTTCCAAAAGGTGCCGCCCCCTCTCCCAATTAATTTTTCTCTTATTCCACATGAGAAACCCCTTTTCTTGTGCACCTTTTCTTGCTAGTACATGCTAGAAATTATGGAGGGGGTGCCCAAGAGTTGGGCGCCCCTTGACTTGCCCTGTTTGACCTTTCCTTGTCTAGTATTTGACCTAGACAAGGACTCTTCTTTTCTTATATATTTTGAATGAATTTTGGCTTAAAATTTTTATGGGTTATAAACCTCTAAGAGGGCTTTATAGTGTGTGAAAATTAGAGAGAGGAAACCTCTTGGCATTGAGATTCAATAGATATAAAACTAGGTGTCTATGTGATAGCAAAGAGAAGAAGAAGAGGATCTTCTTCTAGGGTTGTTGTATTCATCTCTTCTCTTCCTTCTTCCTTGAGTTTTCTAAGAGTGTCTCATATCTAAAATCTCTTCTCCTCCTTTTTCTCTTTGAAAGAATTCATTCTAGAAGAAAGAAGGCATCTGATCAACCGTCGAAAAAAGATCAGTGCAGTACTAACATACTGTGCTGATTTTCAGCATCTGAATTTCTGATCATGATCGTGAGCTCGTGTGGATAACTCCTAGAGGCCAGACGTGTGTACAGCTTGCAACTTTATCCTCAAGCCCAGAACAATGAGTTAGAATGTCTAACTCGCTCAGGTAATAGATCTGATCTATTATTTTTCATACATGCATGAGATATAGTTTAGATTTAGGTTGATGTGATCAACCTTTCCTTCTTATTTATTTTTTATTTTAGATTTAAATACCATACAATAATCATATAATATGATCTTAGATCTAGAGTTCATCTGATATTTAGAATTAATTAGATTAATTTTGAGTTTTTCACTGTTGATCTAGAAAAAGTTTCAAGATCTAGTCCTAAAATCCTAGATCTGATTCCTTCAATTGGTATCAGAGCCAGGTTAATTATTATATGATTATTAATGCATGCTTGGATTATTTTTGAATTAGATCTAATTAATAATATAATATTTAAATCTAAAATTAAAATCTTAGATCATACAAACTGCTTTAAGATTGTCCTACTGTAAGGCTTATCCCTTACAGTGCAAAGATTATTTTAGTACATATAGATCTAATATTATTCATAAATTTATTAGATATAATTTAATATTATTTATAATTTATTTAAAAAAATTTTAAATCTAAAAACAAAATTTTAGAGTACATGGACTGATCTTATAAGGTTGTCCTACTGTCAGGTTTCTTTCTTATAGTGAAAAGATTGTCCTAGTACATGCTGATCTAAAACTTTGATCATAAAATTTTAGATTAAATCTAAAAAATTTTATGATCTAATTAAAAATATTTTAATTTAATTTTAATCATCATAAATATATTAGATTTGATCTAAGTTGACTTATGATTGATTGATGTTGAAATTATTTCAATTACATGAACTTGTTTAGATTAGATCTAAAGTAGTTTCATGCTCTTCTTACTTGCATATTGATTATAAATCAAACATGCAACTTGGTTAGTAGAACCATATTATAAAAATATTTTATAAATATAAAAATCATTTTTGAAAAGCCAAACTCCAACCCTTAGTACAAAAGTTAATTAAAAATTAAAAAATTACTTGATTAGGATCTAGAATTGTAAATTGAAGATCCTAAGACATGAATCATAATACATTGGATTAAATGGATTAGTGGAGATTAGGTCCATTAATTGGGTTAGACCTAGGGTTAAATTAAAGAATAGACTTAATTAAAGAATTGACTAAATCTAATCAATTGTTATCTTAGATTAGGTCAAGAATTCTCTAGATCAATTACAATAGTTGTAGTTGGTCAAGTCCATGTCTTTAATGAGACCTAAGATAGACTTGATTCTTGGCTACGCGATATAGCATGAACTATTAGGTTGATCTAATTAAAACTAATTAAACTAATTGATGTCTAAGATAAATCAAATCGATAGTTTTTAATTGGCAGCCCGCTTACCTGGCCATTTCTTATGGTGTCTAAGGCAAGCTTTGGCAAACCCTCCCACTGATCGAATTTATCTAACCTCTTGGTAAAATTATATTTTAATTGGATCACTTGACTATTCGAGCTGACCCATATCAGCTAGGTAAATCAGTTTGACTGATTTAGGTGCTCCTAGACCAGCCTATTAATGATCTCCCTTAAGCTAACTTGGTGAAGTTAGTGGAAGGATCATGACAAGCTGGTCCATCTGACCTTTCCTCATCTTTAAATTAAATTTTCTAAAATTATTAGATCCCTAAAATGAAATAGTTATATGATAACTAGATCATAGCCTTCCATTAAAGTGGATGATAATGGGTCCATCAGTTGGATAATCATTGGAGGCCCAAAAGCCTAATGCTTATCGATTGATGAAATTATCATTCATTATATGATCTCTTGGATACATCTTTCTAAATGGTGGTTAGATGGGCCAACCAAAGTTGGGCCTGATCATTCATTGGTTGGACAGGCCAAGTATGGTCATGTTAATGGTTGGACCTAACTGGACCCTTTTCAAAGAAGGCCAAAGCCAACTGATCAGGGGCTGGGACAAAATTTAATTACTAGAAGTTGTTTGGAGAAATAATTGGTTATGAATCTACCCTTAGATGCAGATGGGTTGGCCAACCAAAGTTGGACTCATGTGCAGTCTATGTAGATTCTAGTATCTATTAAGAGATTAAAATAATTCCTCAAATTGGAGGTAGAGGCTATCAATTCGAATAAAATAGTAGAAAAATCTTTTGATTAAAAGTCCAAATCTTTAGGTTTAATGAATCAATTGCTAATTAGGTTATGATTTTTCTTTGTGCAGATATGGCCACTTTTCTATTGCTTCAATTATTGTTGGACAATGATAAGTTGGTGGGATCCAACTTCAGTAGTTGATATCGAAAGTTAAAGATTATCCTGGAGCATGAACGCATCCTACATATGCTAACGGATGAGGCACCTGAGGAGCCAGCTACAAATGCACGTAAAACTATCAGAGATACTTATCAGAAATAGCTCAGTGACCAAACCACGGTGCGCTGCATTATGCTAGCTGCGATGAGCAAGGAATTCAGTCATAGATTTGAGATGACTCGGCCAAAGAACATGCTTCAAGTGTTGGAGGATTTCTTTGGCACACCCGATGACGTGGAGAGGCATAAGACTAGTTGTGCCATCTTCAATGCCAAAATGTAGGATAGAGCTTCTGTCACTAATCATGTACTGTACATGATCGAGCTGATAGAGCGCTTGAGCAAGCTCGACTTTTTCTTGTACAAACAGCTTGGAAAAGATGCAATATTAAACTCGCTGCCCAAGTCTTATCTTCCATTCCTTACATATTATAGAATGTCAAAGCCTATAGTTAACTATCATGGGTTACTAGGGTTACTTCAGAACTTTGAGAAAGATCACCAGCTCCACAAGAAGTCAGTGAACTTAGTGGGAGGTTCATCTTCTCGTTATCGGCTCTTTGAAAAAGGGAAGAAGAAAAAGAAGAAGAAAGCTAAGAATGTGTAAGTTCAGGCTAGGACATCTGTGTAGGGCCAAATCAAAAAAATCAAGCCCGATAAGAGTCAAGCTAAATACTTCTTTTGCAAGAAGCGAAAGCACTGAAAAAGAAACTATCCTCAGTACATTACCTCCCTGAATCCGAACAGGCAGAGATAGAAGCAAGATGTTGCTGGGCAAGGTATTTATATGATAACTCCTTATAATTTCTCTATTTGTGATATTACTAACTGGGTATTGGATACCGAAAGCCCTTATCATATTTGTAATTCATTGCAGAGGTTGCAGGTCAGTAGAAGATTCAAGCAAGATGAAAGATTTCTGAACGTTGGAGATGGAAGACCAGTTTCAGTTCTAGCTTTAAAAATTTTGAAACTTGTATTTGAATCTCATACCATTGTTCTGAGTAATTATCATTTCTATTCTAGTTTTTTTTTAATTATCATTTCTGTAGGCCTTTTGGTCATGAACAATTATGAAATTTTAATAAAGAAATGAGTTTGTAATATCATTATGAATGGTGTTACTGCTTTCTATGAATAATTGAACAATGGTGTAAATATGTTATCACAATCTGTTAATGTAGTCTATTCAACTGGCAAACATCCTAAATTAGATAATATGATAGATATCTACTTATGGTACTATAGGCTAGGTCATATAAATAAGAACAGGATAAACAGGTTGGCTCAAGAGGGTATCCTCGAACTTAGTGATTATGAATCCTATCTTCTTGGTAAAATGATCAAGTCATCTTTTACTGAAAAAGGTGAGAGAGCCACTGAGCTCTTAGGTCTAGTACATATTGATGTATGTGGACCAATGAGCATAAATGTCAGAGGTGGATATGTCTACTTCATCACTTTCATAGATAATCTATCTAGATATGGATATGTCTATTTGATGAAATATAAGTTTGATTCTTTTGAAATGTTCAAACAATTTCGAAGTGAAGTAGAAAAATAAATCGAAAAGAGTATTAAAACTCTTCGATCTAACCGAGGAGGAGAATATCTTTTTGATGAGTTTCTCACATATCTAGGAGATAATGAAATTCTCTCTTAATGGACTCCTCTAGGAACACCACAGCATAATGGTGTATCTAAAAGGAGGAATCATACTCTGTTAGATATGGTCCGATCCATGATGAATTTTGCCAGCTTACTGATATTCCTCTAGGAATATGCACTCGAATTGACTTGCTATCTTTTAAATAGGATTTTAAGTAAATCTAAGGTTAAAACTCCATATGAGATATGGGCAGGACGTAAGCCAGCACTTTCACACCTCAGGATCTTAGGGTGTCCGGCTTATGTCAAACGATTAATTACAGATAAACTTGGACCTAGGTCTGACAAGTATGCATTTATAGGATACCCAAAAGAGATCAAAGGATACTATTTCTACTATGCTGATGAACAAAAGATGTTTGTCAGCCTTAGGGCAATCTTTTTGAAAAAGAAGTTTCTTAGTGAATGAACTGTTACCTCTAAGGTTGAACTTGATGAAGTTCAATAGGTAGAAAGTTTGACACAGAATGATGAACCTGAGTCGAATTTGATCAGATCAGATCCGAAGC
Organism: Cocos nucifera; assembly: GCA_006176705.1. Classification (NCBI taxonomy): domain Eukaryota; kingdom Viridiplantae; phylum Streptophyta; class Magnoliopsida; order Arecales; family Arecaceae; genus Cocos; species Cocos nucifera. The sequence goes on from QRFJ01003667.1 coordinate 192,450, forward strand.
CTAGTGAACCCACACCATTAAGATGATCCGATAGAGTACCGTGCCATCTGAATAGATACTATGGGTTCTTGGTCCAGGATGGTGATCCCATCAAACTCGATGAGAATGATGAGGATCCGATCACTTACATGGATGCTATGTAGAGATCCGACTCTGAGAAATGGCTAGAAGCCATGAGATTTGAAATAGATTCCATGAATGTCAATGATGTTTGGATATTACTTGATCCACCTGAAGGGGTTAAACCTATTGGGTGTAAATAAGTATTCAAAAAAAAAAGGGATGCAGATGGAAAGATAGAGACCTATAAAGTCCATCTGGTTGCCAAGGGGTATCGTTAATGTTATGATATTGACTATGATGAGACATTCTTTCTAGTGGCAATTCTCAAATCCATTCGGATAATGCTTGCAATAGCTGTCCACCTGGACTATGAGATATGGTAGTTGGATGGGAAGACAATTTTCCTAAATGGAGAGCTGACCGAAGAGGTGTATATGATACAACCTAAGGAGTTTCACATCCATAGATGAGTCCAAGGTGTGCAGGCTTCAAAGATCCATTGATGAACTGAAGCAAGCATCTCAGAGTTGGAACATGCATTTTGATAAAGTGATCAAAATGTATGGCTTCGTTAAGAACAGAGAAGAACCCTACATTTATAAATGGGCAAATGGTCTAGCAGTGATATTTCTTGTTTTGTACGTGGATGACATTCTCTTAATCGAAAATGACATCTCCATACTGTAAGAAATAAAAATCTAGTTGTCATCATAGTTCTTCATGAAGGACTTGGGTGAAGCATTCTACATCCTAGAGATGAAGATCTATAGGGATAGATCTAAAAGGATGCTTGGTATATCCCAATCCACGTACATAGAAACTGTGCTAAAGAAATTCAACATAGAGAATTTCAAAAAAGACTATCGTCGATAGGTCAAAAAATTCCACTCTCTAAGGAGGATTGTCCGACAACTCCTGAAGAGAGAGAGAGCGTATGAGTAGAATCCCATATGCTTCGATAGTGGGGTCTATCATGTATGCAATGACATATATGAGACCAGACGTGGCATACTCATTAGAAGTAGTGAGTAGATATTAGTCTGATCCTAAAGAAAATCACTGAAAGATGGTTAAAACCATCCTTAAGTATTTAAGAAATACTAAAAATCAATGGTTGGTTTATAGTGAGTCAGATCTGAAACTGATGGAGTTTACAGATTTCAGCTTTCAATCTGACCATGATGATCGTAAAAGCTTATCGAGGTATATCTTTACTCTAAATGATGGAGTTATCTACTGAAAAAGTTTCAAGCAGCATATAGTGGCAGACTCTATTTGCAAAGTAGAGTACATGGCAGCATCAGATGCAATAAAAAAAGCTGTGTGGCTGAGAAAGTTCATCATCGAGCTTGGAGTAGCATCCTCCATTGATGGTCCAGTCCTGCTCTACTACGACAGCACTGGCACCATAGCTCAAGCAAAGGAACCGAAGGCACACTAGCGGATAAAGCACATTCTACACCGCTTCCATCTTGTCCGTGAGATCGTAGATCGTGGTGATGTTGACCTTCAGAAGATCGATGAAAAGAAGAACCTAGCCGATCCCTTCACCAAAGCCCTAACAATCAAAGAGTTCGATAACCATAAGTCAAAGATGGGTATTAAATACTATACAGAGTGGCTTTAGGATAAATGAGAGTTGTTGAAAATTATGTCTCAAAAGTCAATCATTAGCCTATTAACGATTGAGCTACTTTGTATATGTAATTGATTATTGATAAATAAAATACTTTGACATGTTTTTCATCAGAAGTCTTCATCTTCTAACGAACTTCATTTTTGTGATGAAGTTCTTAGGATTATTTAGTTTCGATAAAGAGAGAATTTATCGATTAGTCCTTAAATCAATTTACGATCAAATGATGGGTTGTTAAATAGGACGACAATATCTATCGAGCATAGATTGTTGTATGCCATATAGGTTGGTTATCCTTTTAACCAAGAAGTATGAAAATACTGGTATGACATATAGGTAAGATGTATAGGTACATCATCATTAAACATGACCAACTTCAGAGCATTCTGCTATCGAGGATGTCTCTAATGGGATATAGGTATAAGTGTCCCTTAGATTTGAGGTCACCTCAATGACTTGCAAACAACTCACTATACTTTGGTATCAGACTAACTGAATTTCTAATTTAATAACGAAAGGCTTCTGAGCATAGTCAAGTACTTGCGAAGTCGGTGTGTGATCAAGATGGAATTGACCACTTCAAGAGTTGGAGAAGAATGTATCACTGTATTTTAATATAGCAAAATCTTGATTAGGATAATCCATTAGATGGTGATATTTTGAAATATAATATGGATAATCCGATCAAAGTTGATAGTTGAACTCTGATCCTATAAGCTTTTTGATCAAGAGGATGAATTTGAAGGAAAATCCTGATTTTCCGGACCAAGTTCGTTTAGATATGATCAAATCAAGAGATATATTTTAAAATTTTTTCTTTTTGATTTAGATCAAATCAAAGATGTTTCAGATCTGATTATTATTATTTTAGAAATTAAAATAAAATCAGATAAATTAAATTAGATTTAATTTACCTTGAAGTGGGCAATCCTATTACCCATTGATGATCCTGTAAGCAGCGGAAGGTTCTGGATCAAGCCACGCAAGTGCCTGGTCTCTATCGGTATCCACTTGAATTGGATCTATAGATCCTCTTCTTCTCTATCACATCTCCAAAAATCAAATCTGGATCTGATCTAGAGGATCTTCAAAACTCCTTTTGAAGATCAGCAGTCGTCCTTTGCAGCAGCGCAGCCTTCTAGCTTTCACTCGCCTTTCTCTTGTCTAGATTGCACCAACCAAGGTCCAAAACTCTTTTGGACATGGAGAGGAGAGGGAGAAGATGCTTTGGCATGGAGGAGGAGAGGAGAAAAGGCCTTGGGGCATGGAGATCTCAATTAATTCAGATTCCTCTTTGAGTTGGGCGCAGGGTCTTATTTATAGACTAACTATGATCCAACTCCTCTTCTTCCCAACCAATCATAACTCTTTGTGAAATCAGATCTAAATCTAATTGGTGGGAATAGAGTCCCCTGGAATTCCTCCTTAGAGGGTGCCTAAGATCAGTCAAAGTTGGTTCTTAAGATAACTCTAATTGGAATCCAAAAAGGAGATGGAGTCCCTGTCCAACAGGGACTCCTGGGTGCCTCCAGCTTGGGCACACGCCAAGGATGGCATGCGTCCTCTTTCTTGCCAGGTTTTGATAGGGGGACAGGCCCCCACTAGCTCTCCAATAGGTGTGTGACATGTGGACAGAAGTCAAAGTGTCAATGGTCAATATTTGACCAGTCAAAGGTAGACTTTTGACCAAAGTCAAAGAACAAGAAATGGCAGGTGACCAAAAATGGTAGGTAATGTCCTACAAAATAAGACAACCTTTTCTGACTTGGACAACCTCCAGTCAGACCATATGAAGGCCTCTGATTGAGCACAAACTCCTTTGGCTCAGTCAGGACAACTTATTTATGATAGCAAAAGAAGAACGTTAGGTTCAATCGAGTGCTAGCATGATTTCCTTGAACCTAATTGAATCTCATTCAGATCAATTGAACTAGATCAGTTCAATTGATGATCACCAGATTCAAACCCTTATTTGTGTGACCCAAGTTAGGTTCAGTTCTATATGGTAATGGGATATGTCATGATCTCTATCATCGACATCATCGAAACTCCTTTCGATGGATCAGAACTCTTCTGATTCGAATAGCTAGAATGATCGATCATCTAAATCATTCTAATTGCTCCCAAAATCCACCAGTGACACCTAGCAGTATATGGTGGCAACCCATCAGAGCTGAATGCGAACCTCTTGGTGCAGCTACCTGTGTGATTAAGTTCTTCTATCTTGAGCCCTCGATCAGATTAGGGTTAAGGTGAACTCGTCAAACCCTAGTCTCTATCATATGATGTAATCATTCGATTTGAGTCTGATGTGAAAATCTAAATAGAAACTCTTTCTATTATTTCACTCTGCCATGGCCATGGACTTCTGGACTTGATTCTCATGATCATCATAGGGCTGCTCCTCTACCACCGAGGTAGATAGATTCCATCTTGATGCTATCCAGTTCCTACAATGAACATGCTATAGCCAACATACACCTCAGGGTTCCATATGGCTAGGAGACCGAGTAATGGTGTAGTCAAACTATAACACCCTCAAGGTGAACTGCCGATGCACCTCAGGTCAAAGAACCAGACACACCACTGCAGCATCGAGTCAGTCATTCGACGAGAAGGTAGACTTCCTAATGACTACTCGAGGTGGTCACGCTCAGTGCCCTCATTCTCTAACGAGTACCTATACTCTCGCTCCAGTGTCTCCACACCGTAGACTCAAGACTCATCTACTAAAGAGAAGCGATTGTACACCAACCTTTTGGATCAATCACCATCCTCGTGATGATCCTATGGTCGAGAGCATTTTATGAGTTAATAATGATTATTCATGTCTTAAATTTTCAACTCTTGAAAATATGAATTATCATTATCATTAACTCAAAGGATGTATCACAGACACTAAATACACATATGTGATAGAAAATAACCCATTTTATTGATATTAGTCAAAATTATAATTTTGCCCCTAGAAGTGTATTACAAGTGTCAGCCAATTCTAACTTCTAGGGCACATATATCTAACAATCTCCCACTTATCCTAAAGCTAATTGGCTACAAGTCTAAGTCCCATCTTCTCAAGATGGGCTTCGATCTTCTACTGATCCAACGGCTTTGTAAGTGGGTCTGCCACATTATCTGTGGAGTTGACTCTCTTGACCTCGACATAACCCTTCTCGAGGTAATCGCGGATGAGGTGGTATTGCCGTTCAATGTGCTTGGATTTTTGGTGAGATCTTGGCTCCTTAGCAAGGGCAATGGCGCCATTGTTGCCACAGTATAGAGGAATGGCATCTGATGGCATTACTCTAATTTCTGCATCAAACTTCTTATACCAGAATGCTTCCTTCGCAGCCTCTGATGCAGTGATATATTCTGCTTCCATAGTGGAATCTACTATAACCATTTGCTTGGAACTCTTCCAGCTGATAGCACCACCATTGCTTGTGGGCATTTGAGTGGTGTGATCATGTGTTTAGTTTCACAAAAATTCCAAGCTAGGACAAATTAGTACATGTAAGTTTTGGGTTGAGCATCTTTAATGTTAGAAGATCTATATTTCTTAAATTTCAAGGATAATTTTTTTTAAGGGAAGAGTGTGAGAATTGGTCCAATTAGACCTAGCTTGTAATGAAGTCAATAAGGCTTACCGACTTCATAGTAAAAATTTCAAAAAAAAAATTTGGATCGAAATAGGATAACCAAATCTCTTGCCCAATCTCTTATTGTGGGAGAGGATAAGACCATGAAAATAGCCGGACGAGCACCGCAGGCTGGTGAGGAACTATCAAAGGATGTTTGGGTTGGTTACACCAATGAAAGCTAACCTTATCCATGGTTGAATTGAGTTTATTTATTTCCATCCTCTTCTTCTTAAACCCCACTTCCTCTCGATCAATTGATCTACCACTGAAGCCCCTCCCTCTTCCTTCTTCCTCACCTCCAACAGTCGTCAAGCTATTGCAATCAACCCACCATCATCCAAAAACCCATCTTCCTCCCTAATCATATCTATCTCCTCTATTCTGGAAGCTTTTGGGTGTTACTATTGCTGGAATTTTCTACCATCGGTAACAACCCATCATTGTCGCTGCCGCCAGTAAGCCCTCCTCCCTTCCCTTCCTTTCTTTTTAGCTTAGGTGCCATTGCTTTGGTAGCAAGGGGTAGCACCCTTTCTCTTTCTCTCGGACCCCCTGTGCATGGCCAGACCATCATCTCTAGCTGTCGTGTCACCACCACTGACCCCACCCCTCCTTCTCCCCTATGCTCTCCCTCAAAAAACCTCAGTGCAACCCATGGTTTGGAAGGAGAAGAGAGGAAAGAGAAAGAGAGAAAAAGAGAGAGTGGGGAGGAAAAGAAATTCAGCCTTTCAGTGAACCCACCTCATGAATCGGACCCCAATCCAATTGAGTTAGATCAACTTGAACCATAAAGATCTAACACATGAAATGACCTTAACCTTGACCTAGACCGGGACCAAACTGAGAACCTCTTTCTATTTACCTTAATCTTCCTGAAATTGGAGGCTAATAAAACTTATGAACTACTTGTGCTAGAGCCTTCATCATCAAACGAGCACCAAATCTAGACATCGGGCTATGAAGATCATAGAACTTCATATCCAATTGACTGTATATTCTATTTATCTCTAAAATTTTACTTAACATATTAATTATATTTTTTAATTTTAAAATTATTCAAAAATTATAGTATTTAGAAAATTGAAAGTTTGGAAAAGTATGTATATTATGATGAAATTCAAAATTATGGATCAAGCATAGTGTTACCCTAACATGTTCGTAAATTTTAAATCTGATGATTCATCTGTGTTGCATGGTTTTATGCTTGCATGAATTTTTGAATGAAAAAAATATTCTTTTATTTTTAGAAATAAAATGTGAAAATATATGTTATGGAAATGAGTATGCTGGTTATTTAAAAAAAACTCTCTAGTTAGACTATGATCTAGATCTAGCCAATAAAATTAATCGTTGATTATATGATTAGAAACTAGTTTCTCCTGGACCTAACCAATGGAGGCTAATCATCGGCAAAGTTAGTCCTCATGGGCCTAGCAAGTCAAGGTTGATCACTGACATATGTTAATGCATCACGTGTTTGATTTCAAGACTAATCCTTTTAGTCAGTCATAGGATTAATCACAGCTATATGAATCAGGATCTAGCCAGTAGGGCTGATCACTAGTACACACTGATGGATCATGTATTTTGTATTCAAGAGCTAGTCTCTTCGAATCTTATTATGAGACTGATCATGCCTGTAGTCACCAAAGATTGAGAAAGAATTTTAAGTTTTATTATTATGTATAACATATTTTAAAAATTAAAATTATAGTGGTTTATGCATCTATTACAGTCATTGCTATATTTAAAAAAGAATTTAATTATGCTTGATCTCTATTTAAAAAAGAATTTAATTATGCTTGATCTCTCAGAGTTATTGGTAACTTACTGAGCCTGTAAAGCTTATTATTTCTTTTCTTTTTTTCAAATCTAGAAGAGCATGCGGAGACGAACCAAGTAGTGAGGAGTATAAGATCTTAGAGGATATTTACTTAATTTATTTTTAAATAAATATTGATTTTGGTTTATGCTAATCAACCATATAAGATATTGGAAAACAATATTTTATTTGAATCAATAAAATTAAAAGTTTGCTTTTTTCTACCACTACCTAAGTATGGTTTGTTATAATATTTTTGAATGTGAAGGCTGGTCTTACTTGTTTTAAGGGGTTAAACCCTAGGGTGTGCAGCCATCTATCTCATGCCTGACTTGGACCATTAAGTCAAGGCATGATAGAAACCCATTTGCAATTATGGTCTCACCTCCTCTAATTAGGTCCATAATATGATTAAGCTCAAACAAAGACCCTTGATGGTTGACCCGGTCCGAATAGACCAAGCCCTTGAGTGGACCTAAATCAAGTGGATCCAATCCAAAAAAAAATCCAATTAATTTGGACCGAGTATCTCTCTTCTTCCTATATTCATCGAGTTGGACCAAATAGATTAGGCCTCGGTAGAACCTAAATAGAGCTTCTCTTCCCTTTTTATGATTAATCAAATTGAGCCTAATTAGTCTAATTTTCTTTGATTAATGAATTTGATCTAATCAAAGAGGAGGAAGATTTTCTTCAACCCACTCAACTCGGATCTCTTAAAAAAAGGATAAAAGAAGAAAAGAATTTTCAAAAGTAGAAATTGAAGAAAAACTGCAGGAATTTCTAGCATACATTTTGAAATTTTTTTGAAATATAATAATAGTAGAAGATAAGATTAATCTAATTAATCTAAGTATGCTGAGAATTTAATCAAAAACATCCTACTCTAGGATCATGGCATGATATATAAGCATATAGAAAATCTAAAAATATTAAACAGTAAATCCTATTTACTACTCTACTCATGTTTGGAACACGATATCCGAGTGTGGATAGACAATCTACATAATTAAAATCCATGGACTGGGGCTTCTCTCATCATGATGTAGCTGCATAGAGTGTCCGACCTCTACCAATCATCCATACGAGGCTTCAGGTCTCAATCAGTTTTTTTGGAGTGCTAGCTCCTTGTCGGAATCTTTGACAACTAATATCAATTGATCTCCTTCTTTCGATCACCAAGATTCTCCAGAAGATCATGAAGAATACTAGGAAGAATGAGAAAGATATCTGAAAAGTTTGGTAGAAATGTAATACTCACAGCTCTCGATCTCACTTCCCGAATCATAGGTCAAAAATCTAGAGCAGCACACACCCAAAACCCTAAGTGCCCTCTCTCTGGATTTTTCTCTCGATAAAAAACTAGGTTTCACATGCCAAAAAGCTATATTTTCATGCTCAAAAGGAGTCCTTTCAGATGGCACATGCTCCCTTCTCATTCCCATTTAAATGTGCAACAAAAATTGGAGAAAACGTGTGATTGGCATGGGATAAGGATAAGGATGAGTTGGTTTCTCATCCAAATTTAAATCCCATTTGAATTTGAACCTTAACCAACTCTCCCTTATCCATATGGGCATGAAGAGAAGGGGTGTGAGTCCTCTAGGGTGCATGCATTCCATCAAGAATCTAAATTCTCATGAAGAAAATGAGAAGGCGGTAGTCAAAGGGGCAAAGTGCCAGCGAGAGTCTAATTCATTTGGACTTTAGATTTTGTCCAATTAAATCTTCAACCAAACATATTTGGCTAGACCCAGTTAGACTAGAATAAATTTAATCAAATTAGGATTAAACCATCTTAATTAAATCCTAATTAAATCAAAAATTAATTGAGCCTAAGCCTTGATCAAATCAGGAATCAATCTTTCTTAGCAATTAGGTCATCTTCTAAGCAAATCAGATCAAACTCAGTTGAATCCAATTCAATTAGACTTGAACCAAAAATCATTGCTCAATTAAATTAAGCTAATAAGCAATCTAATTACTAATTAATTCTTTCATAAATATAAAGTCTTAATCCAATAGGATTTAAGATAACAGAATTTTAGCTCAGTGGAACTCTTGATCATAGAGTCCCAGATAATGAGACTCTTGATCATAGAGTTCCAATCTAATGGAACTCTAAATTAACCATCAGATCAGATAGAAATTTCTAATATATATGATCCCATAAGTTCGAATCTAAGCTGGTAGCACAAAAATAAATTCTTGCATCAATCGATATGATCATCTAGCAATGGTATCCGATATTCGGATAGATTGAATGATCGCAATACAACATTCAGAACCTACAAGAATATGGTTACCACAATTCATCCCTTTGACCTCCTTGTTTAGGATGACTAAGAATTAAACTATCAACTCTAAAAAAATACATCCATAATATATCTCAACTTAATTAGTCTTGTAGCTCCTTATAAGGGCTATCCTAGCCAAGATTTTGCTAAATTGAAATATAATGCAACACGTCTATTGAAACCAGGACTGGTCCATCCTATCTTAACTCATACACCAACTTCATAAGTATTTGATTATACTCAAAATCTTCCATCACTAAATTAAAAATTTAGGTAGTCGACACCAAAACATAGTGAGTTACTTGCAAGTCACTATGGTGATCTCAGATCTGAGCGACACTTATACACATATTTCTTCAAAGTAAGTCTTAATAGCAGAATGCTTCGGAGTTGATTATGTTCAATACAGATATACCTCTATATCTTACCTACATACTATACTAATATCTCCACACTCCTTGATTAAGAGAATAACCAATTTATATGGCACATCATAACCTACACTCGATAAATATTATCATCCTAGATAACAACGTATTATATGATCATGAACATATTTAAGAACTAAATGATAAATTCTTCTTTGTCGATTTTAAATAGTACTTCATTACAACATAGAAGTTCATTAAAAAAAGATATACAACTTATGATAAAAAAAGTTAAAATAATATTTTATTTATAAATAATTTATATATAATTATAAAATTAGCTCAATCATCAATAGACTGATGGTTGACTTTGGAATACACGATAAGTGATATAAATATATTAATAAAAATATTAAATTATTAAATAATTTATTTTATTTATAAAAATTAATATTTTTATTGATCTTATGTAGGAAAGAAAGCCATCAATATGAAGAGCTTAATTTTTTGATTCAAATAAAATAAATTTCAAGCAAAATGGAGTTCAATTGGCCCTAAAATCAATTTTCAAAGATAAAAAATTAATTAAAGTCGGTTGGTCCAGACCAAATTAGTTTGGAAAACTAGCTCAGCTGGCCCGACCCAACCACCCGCTAAACCAACCTGCCCGTCTGACGTCGGCATGATGTCAGAATCATCGCAGTGTATGGTGGACCGCTATAGTAATCCATCTAGGGGCAAGTATGGAATTTCACATGATGGAGTGCGCTCTGATTGGTACATGTACATGGCAGTCCATGCAAGACCCAACTCGTGATCGATCTACACAGGTCGAAGGCCCGGTCAAATGGCTGCTGTCACTTGATTTTGATCCAATGGTCGACATTTTGGCGCTGATGGATGGTGGATGCGGCTCCCGATCAAGATCCAATAGTTGATACACAATTGATACACAATCTCGATTTTAAATAAAGCTATCAAAGACTTCAGACGCTAATCTAATGGCCTAGATTTATAGATCGAGAAGATCCAACGATTATTATTTAATCCAATTGGATCTGGGAGAGTTTGAAGGATTTTTGAGTGATTTTAGAGCTGTTGGATGCTAATCCGAAGGCCAGAATGATCCAAGCTTCTCTTCAACTGATTTCAGGAGTTTTAAACATAATTTCAACAAGATTTCTACCTAAAAAGACCACCTTTTGCTCTATTTAAAGCTTGCTACCGATTAAAAAAGTAGAACCTGGGAGATAAGGAGAGAAATAGAGAGAATGGTTTGGGAGAAATAGAGAGAGGGAGAGTTACTTTTATTTTATTTTTTCTTTCTTCTTTATTTTCTTTCTTTTGTTTCTTCAAGATCAAGCAAGCAGCTCTCTTCTTCTTCATTAAATTCTCTATGCCAAGAGCAACAAATGATCAATTTCAACAACAAGTAATTATTTATTTAGATTTTCTCATACTTTTTATTTTATTTACTATTTTTATTTTTTTATCATAAATTAATTTTTTTTACTAAGGCTAAGGTGTAGCCATTCTTTTGATGCAATATTCAGTATGATTTATTATTAATTTTATATTTCATTCATGAGGAGTATATAAATCTGTGCTTAATGCTTTTAGATTATTAACCATCTTCTAATTGATTTGATGAATATAAATGATACGGACCAAGTATATCTATATTATTGCTTCTTGATTTATATATCTTGTATTTTGAATCAATTTAAGATTCATATGCATGCAAAAATTTTAGTGCACTTTGAACATAGCATATTTTAATTAGAGGATTTCATAGAGATTAATGCATCGATATTTATTTAAATTATGCCTGGATCAAAGGATAGTTAATAAATATTAATAGTTTTGCTATGCTTGAACCAAAGGATAGTGAATATCCTAAAAAGCTCCACCGTCATATAAAACAAAATTAACCTAATTATCTAAATATTATATTAACTGAGTTGGTAAATCGATTACCTTAGTAATCTATTATTTTTGAATTCAATCCTAATAATTACATCCTCTCTAGCTTCTTATAAATTATTAATTATTTTTTTATTTATTTTTATTTTTTATTATTTATAAATTAATTCTTTAAATAAAGTCTAGAAAAGAGTTTTTCAGTATTTATTTTTCAATCCTCTAGGAATGATGCTCTACTCACACACTTATTACTTGATCGACTGGTGCACTTGCCATAGTGATAGATTAGCATACATTAAGTTTTTGGTGCCATTACCGAAGATTGTATCT